>WBMV01007169.1:1472554-1482755 GCA_013396655.1 Campylorhamphus procurvoides | reverse complement strand
TCCCCCCCCCCCCCCCCCCCCCCCGGGACCAGTAACTTCCATTAGGACTCATTCTAACACCTACATCATGCCAGAAAGTGGGAAGGCACAAAGGATCCAGTTATGAATTCCATGATGTGGCACAGAAGAGATGCAGCAGTCTTACAAGTTACTATGGAGTTTAACTACATCCTTCTTTAGCCCTAAACTAACATCAAAATCTAGCAGTTTCTCATCAGAAGACAGATAAAAGAACAACTCTTGCATCAAAGTAACACTTTCTTCAGTTCTGTTAGACATTCTTACTTTTAACGTTGCACAAGCTGTGTAGCAAACCGTGGGCAGAATCTCTATGGGCTCTTTGAACATAACTCTGAAGGTGCTGGCTGTTCCATCACAACTAAATCCAGTATCGTTCTGTCCTAGCGTCTGATTCTTCTCATAATCAATTATCTGTACAAAAACATGAAGACAGTATACTTAGGTTTGCAAGCCTGAGAAATATTCTCATTGTATGCATGTGAGCAGATTACAAACAAACACTTGCCTACTCCACCCAGTGTAATTGCTGATCTCTGCACACCTACACAGCCCGTGTGAGGGAAACGCATTTGCTGGCTGTGGCTGACTTAGAAAACAAGTTTTTACAGATAATGCAAGCAGTCAATGATACATTCATAAAAGAAAAAAAGAACTTCTGCTGCTATGCTTTATACAATTTACTTCTAATCTAGATTCAGCATAAATATTACACTCAGACTGCATAAAATTTATTTTGCCTGCAGTTTTAGTGGTGAACAAGAATGACCAGCTACAATGTATATGCTCAGAAATTAACTGGAATAGCAGTTCTAGAATTTGCTAGAAGTCTATGAATTAAGGAAAACAGAATTTCTGCTTTTAAATATAGTCACAGACTATTTCTTTCACAAAATTTCCCATGCACCTAATAAATCAATGTGATATGATACTACCAGGTTATGAAATACACAGGGTAGAACTGTGCCAGTCATGCAATGCTAACAGCTTGTTAGAAAGCTTAGAATCAAAACTAATCCCAGTAAGAAAAATAATTCAAATATATAATGAAATTCCACATTTTAAAAGGAAAAAAAGACAATCCTGACCACAACATGCTAAAAGAAATCAAAGAAGCTACAAGAGAAGGAAATACAATTTTAGTGGTGTCTTCAGTTACCCGCTCAGACCAGGCAAGGGTCACACCAGGACAAAGCAGGGGTGACATTTTTAGATGCTGTCACTGGCCATTCCATGAGCTTGCTAACCAATTGCTCAGTAGGAAGAAACACAACCCTTGATTTGGTACTGAGTGATGAGCAGGATCAGATTCAAAATTTCATAATGGAAACACTATGTAACAGTGTCCATAATATACTTAGAGTCAACGCTACCATGTGAATAACAAAGGCAAATCCTCCACAGCTGTGCTAAATTTCAAGAAGAGAAAAATGAGGAAGCCTGTCCAAAAAGAAGCTAAAAAGGAGCAATTAGGAAAAAGCAAATCATTTTGAGAAGCATGCAGACTACTGAAGGACATCACATGCTAAGTACACGGTCAATACAGATATAAATATATGTACACGCACATATACATCTCCTATTAGGAAATGCTTGAGAAGAGGGGAAAAAAGCTGGGTGTTGGGAAACACCTATTCTGAAAATGACTGAAGGACAAGAGAATATAGCAGAAAGGGAGAGGAGTTTCAGACTGTTCTTACTGTTGCCTAGTCATCCACTTATGCCTGTTGCTGGGGGCAAAACACAGCTCAGATTCCTGGCCTATCAGTTGCTCCCACCCTAATACAGACCAAAGCTTTTGGAAGTGTAGTTCCTGCACAGGCCTATTTAAACATAATATGCTGTACCTGTATATTAACTTGATAGTCTGTAGGTCCATGAATAGATCCATATAATCCAAATCCCACTATGGAAATTCTTCTGTTAACTGTGAACCTATAAGACACAAGCCAAGAAAATAATTCAAACAGCAGTGATGGATGAGTTAACTTACTCCTAGTCAAGATGCAAAAAGACTCCCACTGAAGAGCAGGGAAGAAACAGAAAGGCATTATATTTTTTTTCAATTACAATTTTTATAAGGATTTCAATACTAAGAAAAGCACTTTGTCAGCTTTACAGGTTAAGGCTTTGCTAATCCCCAAGATATTCAATATCACTAAACAAAACATAATCAGATTCTTTTCAAAATCTCCAGAATAAAAACAGATCAAGACTTAGTATTTGAAAACAGAATATACAGACTGCACCCAATCATTCTAGAACACACCCAATCCTCCCGAACCTCATTCTTTGCTACTTTGTATTTTATGTGTGCAATAGCCTGTTATTTAAAAAAATAGGAAAATATCAAGCCTGCAACAGAACCTGCAGGTTTGCTACTGTATCTTATACAAAAAAGTCAAAGCTGAGTGATTTCCTCCCTTTCTTCCTACACTTAGCTCTGTCTCTCCTTCAAATAGTTTCAGAAGTCATACCTAATCCGGTCACTTGTTCCACTGTAGCCCCAGCGACTCTCCACTTGCTGGAACCTGTTAATGCTGCATTCTTTTCCTCTAAGGCAACATCTTGGTCGGTCAATATAATCTACTTTAGGTTTAGGATTGACAGTAAAATGCAGAAAGAGATTTACTACCTCCCGATCTGACAAGATTCCTGATTGAGCAGGGCCTGTGGAAAAAAACCCCAAACTTCTAAGATTTAAAGGATTACTCCAACTGTTGTATTTAAACTACACATATTCACAAACTGAAAATGACAACAGTATTTTCCAATGGCCAGAGTGTAATCTGTAGAGTGTTTTGCTTTCATTTGTGCATCACAACTTTTATCAGTATGATATTAAGAACAGAATCAAGTGTTAAGTATCTAAACACAGGTGAACAGCACAGAGATGCAGTCTAACTGTAAGACAGAGAAACCAAAACTCACCTGCTGCAAACTCTTCAATAGTCATTAATGGAAAACGGATTAAGGAAAGAGCTCTTCCAAGGACTTTTTGCTTGTTCCCAAATGTTGCAGGTAAGTGTTGTCTCTGACATTCTGCTTCTGCCCAGCGAACAACAGCTCCAAAGAGCCGACTTTCTCGAATGCTAAGGGTATCCCTTTCTAGAACTGCACATAATGTGTCTGAAGAAATAAAAAGTTAGCAGATTTAGATCAGTTTTCATCCAAGCCAGTAACAGTGCTACACATTATACAACCTTAAAATACTAAGTACACACTAAGAACATTCATAATAAGACAAAGATAACTATCTTTATCACACATTACATATATAGATACTATACATCATTTATCTTATGTAAAAAGAATCTCTCAATGATGTATAGACTTGAAACTAAAAATTAATTTTCCTGCTATGAAGAGAGCATATGAATTATCTTTTGATTCCTAAGAGTGTAACTCAATATAATCCATGTAGTGATCACCACCATTCTGAATAATTTCCATCCCCAGGGCAAGATCAAAACTGAAGGTGACAAGCAGTGAATGCACACTACTAAAAAATCAAGTTACTCATGATTACATTGTCATATTCTCATCTGTGTAGCCACCTGCCCATCTGGATCAAGTATGGACACAAGCAACAGTGCACACAAAACCAATTTAAAGACACATGAAAGTGATCTTAAGCATTGCTGTATCTGCCGCCCACAAAGCTTGAAGGTAAACACAGGATCTGAGGCAAGGCACACTCATGTGTTTTACGAAAGCAATTTCTCCTGTATTTATTATTCATTCTGGCCTTTTATGAGTAACAGGTATGCACAAATTATCATGGAACACAAGTCTGAAAAAAACAAAGTTTTCATATTCTGAATCTTCTGTCTTTGGGAATTTTTATCAGCCTTGAATTTAAGCAAGGCATGCTTGCAGTCATAGAAAATATGCTGGAAAGTCAAAACAGATTGAGACTGATCAAGAGCAGAGATGAACACTCACAGTCTGGGTACAAATCCCACTGAACATGAGTTAACAATGACTTCACAATTTCTTTAAGCACCTGGAACACCTTCTTCAGTCTGAATTTTTCCCACAGTCTAGCTGAATTGGAGTAAAATCTTAACACACAGAGTAGCAATGAAATTAAGCAAATTTAACAACTGCCATAGAAATCATCAATTTATGTATTTATTTTTTAAAGCAGATTTCATTAATTGTACCAAATCTGTACAACTCTGGATAGAGAAGTACCATGTGACAACAAAACAGCATGAAGTTAGATGCAAAAAGAAGGTGCGGATGCCTCAGGGATGAGGCACAATACTCAGCAAGTGAAAGCTTTGGCTTTAATAAAAAGTGTGGTGTTACCACAGCAGGAGCCCTGGGACACCAACACTAATCAAATGGGGACCTAAAGTAGTGGAATCCTGCTCAGGAGTGAAGCTCACAGGAAAGCACTGCAGGGGTGGATTGCCAAGAAGGGAAGAAGTGCTTGGGACTCTGCATACTCAGATGGGGGAGGGAACTATCCTGGGGTACTGTAATTTCATGCTCAGGACACACTATGTAACTTACCTATATCGATGTCAGTAAAGCCTTCTGCACTTATGGCATCCATAGTACTTTTGTCTATTGTGTCAAGACAAAGACTGGCAAGCTGAGGTTCATCAAACAAACGAGCCTAAAAAGATAAAGAAATACATCTTAAGCATAAAGTTGACAAAGCACTACTCTTAAAAATGAAGTGTTTTTACTCTAGTATAGACCTAAATTAAAATAGGTTCATTTGTCTTTGTGTTTATACCTTAAATAGCACTTAAATTCTCAAAGGAGTATAGATTTAAGGAGAATTAGTAATTTCCCTGTACATACTGATTTTCCTAATAAATCAAAACCAAGCTTAAATTTACCTACTTGAGTAAGCAGCATAAAGGCATTGTCTGCTCGGAGATGCTTTGTTAGAAAATCCACACAATGTGCTTCCAGCGCTGGCACTGCATACTTTTTAGCAGTGTATAAGGTAGTCATGACTGTTTCTGGACCAATTTGAACTTCATCTGAATAAAGAAACCTATAAATCAATACATAAATACACATCAGAAAAATGTATCTTGAGAGGGGCAGTCAAACACAACAGTGTCTTTGCATTTAGAAAACAGGCCAAAGATTTGCACTGCGAATGTGCAACAGTCAGCCACGTGGCATTTTCACAAATTAAGAAGGCAAGCTAAAGAGTTGAAGGGAGAATATTACGTTAACCTAATGGCATACATTTGTTTTAAATATGTATTACTCCCTAAGACTGAGCTGGCTGTACTAGTTATACATAGCTACCCAACTGTAAACAACAGCTGAGCTGCAGAATTACTTAACACACAAATGCATGCTCTCTCAGTTCACTAGGAAGAACTGTATTTCTAAATATCAATGCACAGCCCTCTATGGCTGTATTACTGAACTTAACACTGACAGTGCACACTGGCTTTCCCTCTGTGAAGGGAACTGTGTCAACGACTTAGACTGTGAGAACATCCTATGTCAAAGTTACCACTCTAATGTTCAGAGGAGAGCAGAGCAGATGACCTTGACTCTTCTATTCCTGCCATAGCAAAACTCTCTGGCTTGTCTCCACTGCTTGAGGCTAGGGGATTGGTTATGATTTCAGCATAAGCTGTCAACCAAGAGATAGAAGTCTCTACCAACACCAGGAAAAAACCCCTGTTTCCTGAGCAGTTCTTACCTGAGACTGGACAAGATATCTATTTTATGTCTATTTTAAGGTTCTGTATGGAAAATACAACTTTCTAAAAATAACTTTTCCTATAGGTGACATTTAAGATAATTTTAGCACTACTTCCTCAGCTTTTCAGATAACAATCAAGAATACTCTGTTATTCACAAAAAATATATTTGTCCCCAACACAAAAGTGATTAAATATAATAAAGCAGGGCACATTAGCAAATGCACGAATTTCAGAATGAAGCCCAAACCTTTCCTTTTGTATTTTTTTAGTATTTGTTGTTCAGAACCTCCCAGAAAGGAATGGCACACAGAGACAGAAGGTGTATTTAGAAGGGTTTTTAAATGTCACAATAAGCAGTTTGTATTCAACAACAGAAACTTGTGAAAGCAACAGACTTGTTAAACTTGCTTGCAAACTGGAGAGATCTAGGTAATTTCAACTTACAATTGAAGTTTACACTAAATTCTTCACTGTTTATATTTCTTATATTCCAAGAAAACTCTAATTCTTGATCGTTGCTAACATATAACTAAATAGGGTGTTCAACATTAAATTTGCTGCCACAATACACGTATGTATTTACCATTACTCCAATCTGCTCATCCAGCTTGCACATCACTTTGGAAATGTGAATGATGCTCTAGATTAATTTTTTTAATTGGATTTACATCACATGGCTTTTGGAAAGAACATATTTAATTCACTGCTAACTTGTTTTTAAGTAAAAGTTTCATACAGTTCATTCAGAACCGAATTATGAAAGCTATGAACTATTTATTCCCTGTTGATGAAAATGATGGGCTGACTTGCTAGTCATAATTACTGACAAATTTACATCTCAGAAACTGAGATCTCACAGGTACAGTTTTGCATACCAATTTGACAAGTTGTTCATTAAAGCACTAGAACAGTGCTTCCTTGTATGATTTCATAGTAGCTTGGAGTCCAAATCACGTAAGAACTGAATATTAACAGGCTGTAAAAAAAACCCCAGAAACCCCCAAACAAAAATAACCAACAAAAACAACACAACAATATTGCCATGCAACCTACAGTACAAATTTCACCTAATTAAAAAAAAATATCCCAAGTTGGTTTGGGAACATGATTTTATTGCTTAAGTGAGTCCAGTCTGAAGTCAAAGAAGTGACACACCAGAGGAGCTTTTCTGGCTTGTGTTCCACTTTCTGCTATACCTTCTAAAGAATCAGGGTGCAGTTCTAGGTGTGTCTTCCCTCTGAAAATCCCTCTGCTCATCGATGCCAAGAGCTCTGTCTCTGTGTTAACTCTCCCATTTGTGGCACGCCTAAACTAGCACACCTTTGTCTTTATGCCACTGTTTCTCCTCCACTTAACTCATTGGGACTCAAGATCACTTATCCTTCCCCCTTGCCCTCTTCCCTCCTCTCTCCTCTTCCAGAGACTTACAAAAACAACCTGTGCTTTAGATACTAATCTTATTGTCATCCAGGATGAGGGAATGGGGAAGTGAGGGTTTGAACGTGCAGAAAGAACACTTTAAGTGATCAGGACAAACAATTTTTTCAAGTGACCAGTTGATCATCAACTTTACATCAGCCTCTCAAACATTTTATGCTACTTTTCTTTACTCTCAGGTTAGCACTTCCTTCTCCCCTAGTCTGAGCATCCTCCCAACAGCTGAAATGTTTTCACCATTAGAAGTGCACACAGGAATCTTTTTTTGCAGTTAGTCATGATTACTCCTCTATTTACTGATTGCCAAAGTCCTCTACAAAGACATTTAGAAGATAGACTGCTAATTTGTGCCATGTCGTCACTTTCCTTTAGACTTGATCAAAGGACAAGTTAATTTACTGGAAAATGTGAATGAAATTTTAAAATAATCTTATTAAAAACAACAAAATGAAACCTTAAAGCAAAATCCTACTGAGACAACTTTAATTTTCTTGATCATTGCTATTCAATTTGTAGTTAGAAACATACAAAGGAAAAAAAAAGCTGTTTCATTGGGGAAACATTCAAACTCTGTGACTTCGATATTATTTAGGTTCTTAAGGATTTATCTGTCAAACTATTTAAGTTTTTTCATCAAAAAAATCTTTTCCTTTAATTTATAAGTAGGATTTTTCAGTACATCTTTATGAAACACATCAACTACAGAGAGGACCTAACAAACTATAGGAGTAAATAAAACGGAAATGAGCTGTAGAACGTTAAATAATTGGTAAATTATCCCTAAAAAGTTTTGCATTACTTCAACACTTCCTTTACCTGCTGTTCATCTGCTATGTGTATTCAAAGATCCTGACTTAATTTCTAGCCAATACATCTCAAATTGGTCTTTACAAACATTAAAGAAATGCCCTATAAAAGGTAACCATCATTATCTGACCAATTTACTAATAACAGACAAAAGAGGCCAACAGTACAAGGTATCATTCTTGCCTCTTTCAGTCAACACCAGGAAAAAAAATCCAGGTTGTCTTACAGTTGGTACACTTTAGAAAGAGTCCAATACTTATGTGTATTAAAGAAGTTCTCCTTAGGTGTGTTTTCAACAAGGTGTTGCAATGTGTATTTATTTCAATATAAGCTCAAGAAATACATTAACTTGGAAGAACATCCTAAAGAGCCGTCAGACAGCAAATCTGAGATGTTTCAACAGTTCATCAGTCTGGTGATATTTAGACAAGATACAAGCATAATGAGTTTACTGACGTAAGTCCCCTGGCCATCATGTACTAGCAGCTCTACCAGCACAAGATGGCTTTTGTTTGCTTCTAACAACATCTCTTCATTCACTTCTACAGTTTTCAAATACCATCCTTCTTATCTTTACTTAGAAATCTCCTGTTTCTGTGTTTCTATTTATATCCAGACAAACTACTCATTATATTTACTTTTCACTGTCCAGTGTTTTTTCCACATATATAAACACAGCTATGTGTGCTTTTAATGACTCTTTGTCTCATTTACTTTTAACCTTTGAAACCAATTTGCTTGAAAGACACTTCCCAGTATCTCTCACTCCTCTGCACAAATCCTCCACCTCGCCACTGACTCTACACTAAAAAATCCACCAATACAGCTCATTTGCTGATGGCAACAGAGAGACATTCCTGCTGCACGGGGATTTGTTGGGTTTTATTTAAATCAGTTGCTTCAACTCCCATGTCCACAACTACAAAAAGGACTACATGACTCTTCTCATTGTTCTTATCTGCTAGGCCTCAAAACAAAAAGAAAATTGCCAAAACTCTGGAGGTTTTTCCCATTACAGAAAGTTTTGAGACACTACACATTTATTTTCAGGCAATAATATTACTTGTTTCCCAGATGCTCATTACAGAAAACTGTTTAATATATTTTATAGAGGTTTTGCCTGGAATAGTGGTTTCTCTGATAAAACCCTTAAGGTTAAGCCGTTTAGTCATATTACCACACCACAGCCTAAGGCACAAAGAAGCTATCAATAAGTGTTCCTATGAACACCATAAATTTTATGTACCACTACAGTGAGTGAAAGGAGATGGTAGATAAAGTCATGGTTTGTGAACATCAGAAGTACCAGATCCTATTCTGCCAAAATTAGAAATCACCAACACACTTTACATACTTTTTGCCATCACTGCACTCAGTCTCACACTTGGGTGGTTTGTGGGTTAAAATCAGCTAGTTACTGCCTTCTGCTGCATGTTCCCTCTCCACCAAGGAGTAACTGAAATAAGTATGATGACAACGGGTGTTACAATGGCAAAAAGACATAACAATGTATTACTATCACTGATAAAGAAAAGTGAACAGTAAGATGGATAAGACTTCAAAGTGAGAATCAAATGATATTAAAAGCTTGGTACAACAACCTCTGTCCCTTCTTAGCTATTATTAGAAGATGGATGGATAGTTGCAAGACCAAGAGAACCCACTAATTCCCATTTTTTACTTTAGAAACCAAAACGCAGAACCCGAAAGCCCAACCAGACACCCACCGAGCGTTCCCCTAAATGGCCACTTAGCTGCCACAGAACTAGGCCACTTCTCTCAAGAAAGGGGCGCAGGGGAAGGGGAGCGCACGGAGGGACCGAACCGCGCTGCCGGGGCGGTGTGACCTTGTGTGCCCGCGCACAAGGAGGTTCCGCGCCGCGCCGGCACCCCCTGCACGGGCGGGCACGGCGGGAGGGCCGGGGCAGGGCCCGGGAACGCCGCGCTGACCTGAGGAGCGCCAGGAAGGCGGCGGGCTCCACGTCGGGCAGCTCGATCTCGGCCGAGGTGGTGGCCATGCCGCCGTTGAACATCGCGTCGAACACGGCGCTGCCGGCCGCCAGCACGAACCGGTGCGCGGGGATGCGCTGCTGCCCGGGCCCGGGGGGCGCCGCCCCGCCACCACCGGCACCGCCACCGCGGGGGCTGCCCTTGCCCACCACGAAGTGCACGTCGCTGAGCAGCTCGTTGGAGAAAAGGAAGGCGAAGCGCTCCCGCAGAGAGCCCTTGGTGGCCTGCCAGTTGTACAG
>WBMV01007169.1:1407005-1472544 GCA_013396655.1 Campylorhamphus procurvoides | reverse complement strand
CCGGGACAGTCGTGTGTGTGTCACCCGTGTCCGGGACAGTCGTGTGTGTGTCACCCGTGTCCGGGACAGCGTGTCTGTGTCACACGGGGGGTTCGGGACAGTCGTGTCTGTGTCACCCGTGTCCCTGACACCCGTGTCCGTGACAACCGGCAGGGCCGTGACACCCGGCAGGGCTGTGACACCCGGGTCTTTGTCACCCGCCCGTGTCCCTGTCACCCGTGTCCGTGACACCCAGCGGGGCTGTGACACCTGGCGGGGCTGTGACAGCCGGTGGGGCCGTCACACTCGACGGGGCTGTGACACCCAAATCCGTGTCACCCGTGTCCGTGACACCCGGCAGGGCCGTGTCACCTAACAGAGCTCTGACACTCGGATCCGTGTCACCCGTGTCCATGTCACCCACCCGGGTCGGTGTCACCCTGGTCGGTGCCACCCGTGTCCGTGTCACCCGGCAGGTCCCGGAGTGTCGCCCCGGCCCGCGGGGAGGGGACGAGCCGAGCTGGGTGCGGGTGTCGCCGGGGCAGCCGCGCAGGTCCCACCGCATTACCTGCGGCAGCGAGTCAATGCTGCAGCGTGAAATGCAAATTCACTCTTATAATGCCCTTTTCCTCACGGTAAGGGAGCTGGTCACCTGTGTTTACTGTTTCTGGTTGAACCATCGGCGGCTGTTGGCACACGCACCTTACAGTCCTTACACGTGTACTGTGTGTCTCCACATGTCGTGTTCCAAACTCGAGCAGCAGAACCGGAGCAGAACAGGCATCCGAGGGGCAGTGTGTGCTTGTGCCTCCCGCAGCGGTCACCCAAAGGCACGTCCTTGGACCAGGCGATGTAGGGCGGTGAATTAACAAGCCAAATGGGGTTGGTTTCAGTTTACTGTCGCGGTAGCTTTTAGGAAAGAAAGGAGAAAGGGATAAAAAGTGTTTGCGTTTTCCCAGTCCTGTCAAACCGCTGTCAGTGGAGAGCCGAGGCGGATCCCTTTGCCATCTGCTGGGGCTGTGCTGTAAAGACAGCGGCGATTTCCACCGTGCGGCTGAGCTGTTTGTCATAGCTCCTGACTTGTCAGCATTTATGGCAGCGCGTGGCTAAAAGAGGAATAGAACATGTCACCGCTCTGCACTCAGGTTTATAATTAGGACAAAACTGAGACCGAGCAAATGTGGTCTGTTTCGCAGAACAAGTTTTAGAGAACCTTAAGCAAGATGGAAGCAATTTCAGCAGGGTAAACTATAGCGGAAAAGGGCACAAGAAGATAGAGTGTACCAACCAGAATGCAGCAACTAGCCTTGCACAGAGGCTATATTTAAAAATAAAATCAAACTGCTGACTTAGAAGAGTGAAGGTATCGTCTTTGCACTTTTCGTGTCCCAAGGTGGGCAAACAAGGGAAAGCAGGAGAGCCCCGTGTTCCCTTCACAGCTTAGGGGCAGCGATATGGAACAGTGACATGACACCATGGACACAAACAGATAATTTGCGGGGGGGGCATTTTTTTTCAGTCATGGGATGATCTGGGTATGAATGAGTGTTTCTGTCATTGCTGCCTTTTTGCTTTTACATTTCTGTGCTTGCTCACAAGTTAATCAGTCAACTGAGATCCAACCGCCACAACTGCTCTGCTTAGAGAGAACCTCATTTGTAAAAAGTCAACCTATTGTTAGTAATACACTAGAGAAAGTTAACAAGAATTGAGAAAAGTTAGGGAAAAAGGGAAATGTACACCAGAGAACTAAAAGGAGGGTGGCTGGGGCAGACAAAGTATGTAAGAAAGCTTCAGGGATGATACGAAGGCAATAATGATAATAATGGATCATAAGAAGGCAAAGCTATGCAAGATAGGAAAAAATGGAAAGGCCTGATGGGTTGAGAAAGAAAGCTGAGAGAGATAATGTAGGGAAAAAACCAGAAATACAAATAAAATTAAAGAAACCAAAAGTCTAAAAAAAAAGGATAAAACAGGAAAAGAGACAAAGGAAGAGAGACAAAGGAGAAATGTGACCTGGATGCCCATTAGTTCTGTCCAGCTAAATGCCAAATGCACTAATTTAAGCAGTTTTGAAAGAGAGAGCTAAGAAAATATTAAGTAACATATTTCCTTTTGAAACTGGGCTTTTCTGCGTGTAGACAACAACTCTCAGACATTTGTTTCACCTTGTAATCTTTGTGCTAGCTTCCTTTCAAAAAAAAAAAAATCAGCCAGCTTTTCTTTGGCACTCTCAGTGGGTGGATCGTAGCCATTTTTAAATGTGATGTCATGGGATTGTATTTGCCAGTCCAGATCAGAAATAATATACAATGCTTTTCCCAAAAGGGCTACACATGAATGTCACTGAAATGTCATCCTATTATTTGCTTTCTTAGTGTGTTCAAGTTTAGTCTAGGAAATATAGCAGAAATTAGTATAGAGAAAAATATTTATATAACATAAGCCGTTCAAGAAGAACGTTTTTGTTTGATCTCATGTCAGAATGGTTACAAATCAAGGGCTGCAGACAAAAGTTTAACAGTATCATATTAAAGAGCTGCGAAGGTTGTCCTGATCTCTAGCCAGCAAAACAGAAGGTCAGGGTGTGTCTATAGTTTTGAACAGCTAATTTTCAAGGTCTGCATAAGGGCCTGAACAAGCCCACGCTGACCTGGTGCCATTTTTCTGTGGAAATTCATAAGGGAAGTACTCTCCAAGTTTTGAGGTTCCTTCACCTGTCAGCAGGGAGAGAGAGGACAAAGTGGGTTTACATGTACTGAAGAAGAATCAGAGAATGCTGCAATCAAACTGCAGGGATTTCTGAGATACCTGTGATGCCAGGGATGTCCCAGAGAAAAAGGAGTGCCTGCCCAGCAGCCCTGGCCTTCCCTGCCCCTGAAACAGTGCTGTGAGAGCCATCAAAAGGGTTTAGGTTACTAAGCATATTGTTCTCAATCATTTGTTCCTGAAATGATTTGAATTCTCCTCCCTTTCCTTCTTTTCCCCACATGAATTCGGCTTTGTGTATGTTCTAGGGAGCTGTTTGTTGTTACGATCAGAGGTTTTGAGCTGGCACATATTTTTACAGTGATTAGCAATTGTTCTCCTAAGTGGTTAGCATCCTTTCTCTGCTTCGTGAGGGAAGGGAATAATTCAGACTAAATCACAGATTTGTTTCTGATTAAGCTTCCTGGCTGGGGCCTTTTGATGACATCTCTTCCTTTCCATGCTCAATTAGATTCTTAAAATCCCCTACATCTGATCCATGCCATTGCTGTCACTGACAGACATGCATATCACTGTTCCCATCAGTGAATTACTAGTAACATTACAGTTGCTCAAATGTGTAATTTTTAATAACTATGGTTAATAACAACTACAATAACAATGTTACAGCCTTGGGTTTTTTCTCATGGTTATTATTGTTTTCTTCTCTCTGGTTTGCATTAGCCTGTACTGTTGTGATGTGGGGTCTGCAGGTACCAGGTCTAGCTTTTGCAGCCCTGGATCCATGCATGCACAGAAAACAGTCTTAAATCTGAGGACCACTGAGGGCAGGGATTAAGTTTTTTCTTATGTCTTGTAAAGTGATCATATAGTGTTATTTAAAAAGCCATATTAAGAGCAATTGTTATTTTTTCTCTGTTATAAATTCACTTATATTCTAAAAGTGACTATAACAAACATAGAACTTTCTCAGAATTTTTTAAATTAAAAATTCTTTGCCCTATCATTTCTACAAGTATTTATTGTATTTGAGCATTTTATTGTGCTGGTTACCTGTCCTGGAGTATGAAGACCATTATGTTTCTCGTGCTTTCAATTATATTCATATACTTTTCTGAATGTTAGCAATAATAGTGCTAATTTCTACTTTAATTTCTCTAAACATATTGTAATTATTGCTTACAGTACACCGTTGCCATAAACATTCCTGCTAATCAAAATATTTCTGCAAAAATTTTCATAATCCTGACTTAGAGACATATGCAACTGATGTAAACATGACGTGGAAGTTTTTGATGACTCCAGTTGTGGCGGTAGTTCTTTCATTTTCATTTATGTATTTCAAAAATAGACAGCAAATGGCAACAGCAACATTTGTCACATCTTTTCTCTGAAACTAATTACAAAACAAACGCAATTATTTAAGCTGTAGAAGATTCTACTCACCATATGCCTATTTGATGTATAATTTCAAATATTGACATGGCTGTTCTATGAAAAATCTTATACATTGACGTATTTTTTAAAGAATTAAAAATATTCTGCTACTGCATAGCTGGAGAAGCAAAGGAGAGGAAGTTATGCATTATTACCAGCATGTCTTTATGACTGACCAGTGACTATTTTGTGAAGCTGTATTTTTCAAGCCCTGCTAAATGTGTTGAGGCACAGAAGTGCTCCACAGAGAGTCCACATTTCCTACATTTCTACCAGGGTAGATAGTTAACAGTTCAATTTCCACACAATTAACAAGATTCTTACCGAGAAGCCACACTTGCCATTTGCAGCTTAAGACAAATAGTACAATTGACATACTTTCTTTGACTGTAATGCCTGTTAATTTTACTCTGACATGTCGTTTTTTCCCTCTTAAGACTGTTGGTTGGTGAATAGACAGGCTGTAGCACAAAAATCAGCTCTGTTTTTAAGGTACTGATGCCCAATTTGTAAGTGAAATGGACACTAATCACTAAAATTTCTCTTTGCATGCTTCTTTGGGGCTGTGACTGCTGCTGGCAAATCCCCCCAAATCCTCAGCAGATCATTAGTACGTGGCATCCTGACCCCCAGTGCACAGCATATGAGCTACATTATGTTGCCTCTGGTGCACCATGCATTCTGAGATTTACAATACAGCATCATTTATTACCTCTTACACCCTCAACTAAAAGAAAGTCAGAAATAGAATACATTGGCTTTAGAGGATTGAAGCTATGTTTGATCTAAGCTGTTCCCTCAGCAAATTAACACATTAACAAAAGTCCCAAATGTGAAGCTTTTAGTTCATTATTTAATTCACATTTTAATCCATCTTTACCTGGTTTATTGGTTACTGAGTCCTTTTGCCTTAAGAAGTCACTTGCAAATACAGGAAGTACACTCTGTGGAATGTATCAGCTTAGTTCCATAAAAATTGAATGACACAAGTTGTTTTGTACCAGGATGGTATTTTGTAGCTGGCATCATAAAGCAATGAAAGCTTGCTGCTTGGCAGAGCCCTGTGTGAGCACATGAGCAGTGCTTCCAGGAGATATAAATAGTGTTTCTTAATCCTTGCATTGATCTTCATGTGCTTGCTTGAGGTTCAGCTCCCTATATTTGTTTAGATTAATGTAATTTTGATTTAAAATGAAGTCAACTATGTTTTGATATAATGTTAAACCCTACAATTTCTCATCATTTAATAGGCAGTTATTAAAGATAAGAGCTGTTTCCCAGACTAAAAGTAGACACAAAGACCAGTTAGTCTTCTACTTTGTAGCTGACCATTAATAAATATTTTTATATCCTCCACAGTATAGTTTTGCTGGCACACTTACAAATGCCTTCTCAGTCCTGATATCAAAACTGATCTGCCACCATTTAGTACAGAGACTGGAGAGAAACATCTTCCATATTATAATTACTGATTAATGGTCTAGTCTAGAAGCTGACAAACATCAGCCCAAGCATATTGCCTGTGAGTTGAGTAGTGCCAGCTGAGGGGCCACACAAGTGGAACTGGTTGGTTGCTGTGGTCAGAATTTCCAGTGAGGAATCTGACATGTGGCATAAGGCTGATACTTGTGATTTGGCAGAGAGTTGGGTTACCTATTCTAAAATGACCAATTAGACAGAAATTATGTAGTTTTTGACACAGGGATGTTACAGTGAGGTGAAGGATCACTGGTTTTGGCACTGTGCTTCTGAAGGGACTATCTTTCAGATGAAACATAAGATCAGAACTCCAGGAATCTCTGTCAATAAATATGATCTTCTGACAATTTCTGCATTGGAAGGAGTCTTAATTTTCATGTTTCCATTACTCCATTTTGTTTTCCTAAACTTCATCACAGTTTGTGTAGGATATACATATTTTTCAGTCTTATCCTGGCATCCAATATTGCTAAATAGTCCAATAGTTATTTGGTTTTCTACAAGTGATGACATCCAAATGTCTCATCATGATGTTACCATTTATAAAATTCAGGGAGAAAAATTAAAAAAGAGTTTGCGACATCAAGAAATGAACATAATTATGTGACAGAAAGCTGAGAGGTTACACTTATTTTGGTGACAGCAGCTTATCAAAACTGTTTTCTTATAACACTTTGATTAGTAATTATGTTGTTAGAGACACCCTATTCCTACCTTCATTTTTATATCACTGTTCTGGTACATTTGAGTAGAGGGTGGTGTTACAAGCAGTTGAAGTTGAAGTTCTTCTTTCCCCTTCCTCCCCCACAAGAACACTTAAAGTTGTCAAGAAATGCATGTGTTAGTTTTTGAGGACTTATGGTTTTCAAGTGAGGGTGTTGTTCAATCACTAAGATTGTTTGCTGGTTGATTTAATTTCTGACTTAAGCCCAGTTTTGAACTACTTGCTATTAGGGAAGTTGGTCAGTGGTTTCCGACTGTGCTAACCAAGCAAGTGTTCCTTTTTCTCTAGAATTACTTTCAAATGTAAAAATAAAGTGAACAAGAATGCTGGGGATTTTATTTTCTTCCTAAAGCCTGAAATAGAAGCCAGGATATTTTGGCACAGAGAAGAAAGGCCAGAGTTAGAATGATCTATAGCTACTAGAAGAAAAAGATTTCTGATACGGAAAACGTGGCATACCAGAATCCACGTGTTCAGCACTATCATGGGTAGACTTGGAGGTCTCCTCTGTCAGGACATGGAAAGGAATGATGGAGCTGGAGCTTCTTTCACAGGTTGAGAGATGAAAAGGAATGGGGAAAACATGCCATTTTGAAAAAAAACCACTCCAAAACATCCCATTTCAGGGGTCTTTTCTGATACCAGATGGTCATAATTATTTTTTTAATCAAAAATTGATAGATCTCAACACAACAGACTCAAACAATGCATCTGTGCAGTTGAGTTGTTATGTGATTACCAGAGGATGTGCCTTGACATTTTCTACTCAGAAGATGAAATAGGATTTGATGAACAAGCCGGGTGCAAATCAGAGCTGGAACATGCTGGCAGGGGGGGTAAGGGAGAAGTTTGACTTTACAAACACAGGAATTGAGAAGCAAAGCTTGAGACATGAATCTTGAGACTGCACTGTGGCAGCTGCATACAAATAAGCAGCCTATACATTTGAAAGCTTGAGAAGTAAACCGGCTGTGCATTGAAAGGTAGGCATTTGGAGGTGGTAAATTTAGCCCTGACTCATCCAATGGCAATTTTGACACTTGGGTGGACTAAATTACTTTTAGGAGTTGCATCATGTTTTTACCAGATAGCTTGATTGAGCATGGTTTAACCCATTTGTATACCTATGGCCAGATTCTAGACCTTCCTCACTTGAAATAACTATGCAAGAATTTGTTTGTATATAGTATATAGGACATAGATATAATCTGGGTCATCAAGTTAATTTCTGTGAGACGTATTATATCAATTAGTCTACTGCTTAAACTTAACAAATTTACTGTAAAATACTTAGAAGATCCTTTGTTGCTCATAGCTGCTTCTGAAAACTAATCAAAGTTTCTTCACAGCTTCATCCGTCAAATTAAAGAGTTCTTTCCTCTGGCTGGTGTTAACTCCTCAAGTATTTACAGAGAGCACTCATATGCCAAGCTCTTCAGCCTCCTCCTGACAGGCAGGTGCCCTGTTTCCTCAGCTACCTTAGCAGTCCTCCTTTGTGTCATTTCAACACGAGAGAATCAGAATTGTGCCTGTTATTGCAGAGGGCTGCTTTTACAACGGCGTTAATTCTTCCAGAAGGAGCTTTCCTGGCACGCTAGAAATGCATTTGCTGTTTTCTCCAGGCAATACAGGACGATCATTCTCACTTGTCAGTGTCCTGGAATTAAACGCTCAGGAACTTCTAGGAATAGCGGTCTTCATTTCTGTTTGCCTTGCACACAATGCTCATTCCACCACTGACACTTCAGTGTTGATACCCATATATAAACAAAGTTTGAAGCCAGAAAAAAAAATGCTGATGGAGAAGGTCAAACATATGCCTAACTTTTGCTAATATTTTGGGTGGTTTTTTTTACATTTAAAACGGAAAAGGTGAGTTCACAATTTTTTCCCCCGACATTTTAAATCCGCTAATGTCCTTATTCTTATTGACCCAGTTAAACACTGATGCAAAAGAGATGCACAGGTTTTTTTGCGGGTTTCTCAGGGAGAAGACTCCGCACAAGTCAGACTTGGGTACCCTCTCCCCACCTACCACCTCTCATGAGACCCCTCGCTCCGGCCGCCCCGGTACCTGGCGGTGCCGCTGCCCGCGGCTCACCCGTGCCCCCCTTGCGCTCGGCTCGGCTCTCCGGGCAGCCCCCCGCCCGTCCCCGCGGGGCAGGGGCGAGCCCCGGGGCGCTGCCGGGGCGGCCACGGGCGGCTCCGGTTTCCGAGGCGNGACGCGACGGGGCGGGCGGCGGAGCGGGGCGGAGGGTCGGGCGCCGCCGTCCTGCCCGCGTCCTCTGGGATGCAGCGGGGCAGCCCAGCCCGGCCGCTCAGCCCCGGCCCTCCCCGCTGCCCGTGCCCATCACTTGCGGCGCGTCCCCCAGCTCGGGTCACCGCGGCGCTCCCCGGGCTGGCGGTGCCACCCGAGCGGACGGAGCAGCCCGGACGGGACCCCCGTGCTGGGACCGCGGGCACCGGGGGCTGTCTCGGGCTCCCCGGCCTCCCTTCGGCCCCCTGTACGGCCGGTCACGGACAAAATCCAATCCTGTTTAAAAGCGAGTGGAAGAACTCGGCAGCCTCGGAGAGCTCCCGCAGGGTTCCTGCAGGCACTCCCTGAGCCTGCGAGTGCAACTAATAATGACCGTATACCCTCGCTCCGCCAAAACGCGCGAACCCAGGATAAACGGCATGTCTAGGAAAGAAAAGTCTTTCCTGATGCAAGGAACACTTCACCTAAAGGTCTGTGTGGTATTTCGTGAGCCCACAGCCTGGGGTGTTTTGCAACTACTGCGCAAATATTTGCTTCATGTTTTTAAGGCTTTGCTACATCTGTTCCTTCCTCATTTTCCTCCTTCTGGCTGATAACTAAAGTTTTGGTTTCTCATTGCTAGAGTAATGTCGAATAACACATTCTGACTTACTTGATTCATTGCCAATATTTACTTCAAAATGACAGACTGCAGTGAAAAGTCACTGCAATATTAACAGCTGTAAGGATATGAAGAAATTCATCACTGGGAAAACAGACTATCAGAAGATTCAAACCATGAAATAAATCAACAAGCTAGTACTGTTCATCCTGACTCAGAAAGTATGTGTGTATATATTCTGAAATATTTGGTCTTGCAAATTTTTTGCAATAATTTTAAGTCAAGTTTCACTAAGGCTGGAAGTGTCATAATATAATTTGTATACTTTTTTTTTCTTCACACAGATTGGTACTTTGTATAAAATGATGTACCAGATATTTTTAGCTTATGCTTCTGTACTTTACCTAATTTTCCCCTCATTTTTTTGTGTAGACAAAAGCACAAAAGTTAACACTGAGGACAGTCTTAGAGAACAAAATGTAATTCACACACTTTGAGCTATAAAACAATTTAAAAGTGTTTTTCCTAGCTTGCATTTGGAGACAAATTTGGTTCGTGCCAAAGTTTTTTTGTGCTTTCCACCGCCACCACTTTACATGCATTAACATTATAGCTCCATCTCCAGGGAAAAGATCTTTTCCACTGAGCCCACCTGCATTGATTACTGAACCCCCTCAAGTGGTACAACCTTGTAGGGCCAGAAAGACCTCTGGTAGCACTTCCAGCATTAAACCTAGATCCATCATAGGTGCTCCACACTACTCCTCCTATTCCATGGCACTGATGTGTTTTATTTTTGAATATGTCATTTCCTGGGTAGATAATTTATTGCTGAGGTTAGAAGAAATGACCCCAATGATCCTTTTTGGACTTGAAATCTCTGTGGGTTTGATCTTCACCTCTCATTGGCCTTTAATTTTCCCATGATTTTTGTTTATTTTTGCAGATACCAGTATGAAAACTGATTTTAGTCTGACAACTCTAGACTCCTGGATATGTTGTTTATCTAGCTATTTTCGTATTTTCTTTTTTTAGCTGATCGCATGTGAAAATGGAGGCACATAAATTCTGCAGAACTATAAAATTAATACTATGATGGACTATGCAATGGACTTTAAAATCTGCCTTTTAAAGTATTAAAGGTTACTTTAAGAGTATGTGTGTTTGAGGATAGCTGCTAAGAAAAGGTGAAGAAGCAAAATTCTGGTTTTGTCTTTCTTTTCAGTTTTATTTTTCTTTTAATACTGTTGCAGTTCCTGGGTAATCGTTGCAGTTGGATTGCTGGTTCTGGTTCTTATTGCTCTGTTGGCTCGTGTTCTCGTCAAAAGAAAACCACCAAAAGACCCACTTTTCTATGGTATGTCCTGGCAATGATGAAGTTAAATTTCCTGTCCTGAAGGAGTGACTGGCTACCTTGCCAGCGAGGTCTGCTATAGACTGCCATGGCATTTGCCTTGCTCACCTGCAAAAAGGTCAATTCCCTGTCCACCTCCTTTTTGTTGCCCTTTCTCCTTTCCAGGTGATGACTACAGTCAAGGCTGTATACTTCATGTGACTAAGATTTTTGAAAGGTGACATAGTCCTTTCTGTAGACACTGTCTTTTCATGGAGGCTGTGCCTACAGCTCTACAGAATATCACATACCTCAGAAAAGCTTCCTAAGAACTGTGTTGACTAACCACTAATTAAAAAATACTGAGCTCTGTGGGAAAGTCATATTGTGTGTTAAACATCTATGACCTCAAAGTAGATGAATCTAGTTCAGTAGATCTCAGCCTGCCCGCATTTATCAGACTGTGAAGCAACTGTGTGATTCCAAGTCCTTATTAATTTTTTTTCCTTTATCTTATTACAGTTTATGCTGTATTTGCCTTTACTAGTGTAGTGAATCTAATAATTGGACTGGAACAGGATGGAATTATTGATGGATTCATGACTCATTACTTGAGAGAGGTAAATAATAGTTTGGCTTACAAATGTAAATAAAATCTTCACTATAAGTAACTTGCTGTAGTATTTGTCACAGAAAAATAGCCACTTACACATTCAAAAGGGTCTTCTTGAATTTTGTTGTTGACCTTCTTTTTTGCTGTTATGGACAAAACCTTCACTGACTTGAAATCACTGACTCATTTGGGATAAATAATGTACCTTTCAGACTCCAACATTATTTCACTTGTTAAAGTAACACTGTTCTATATTAACTTCTGGGAAATGGATGGACTGTACACATTTGCAGAAGGCCACAGGCATCACCCAGGAGTGGAGTATGGCAGCACCTAAACGAGTTACCAGGAAAAAACCAAGATTGCTCCTTTGTTTTTGCCTAATCACTTTACTAAAAGGAATTGAAGTAGAGTTAAAAAAATGATGATGCCAGATACTTAGTCAGCAGAATCTGTTGGCTGCTGAATATCAACATCCACCAAAAATAGCTCAGTAAGAGCTTGGTCTGAAAGTCACTGAAGTCATTGAAAAGATTCCATGAACTTAAGCATGAAATGAGTTGGACCTTACAAGGTTATACATTGTCATCAATATATTCAATATTGTTGTAGATCTCTAGGTTGCTAAGTATATCTCTATTTGTTCCATGCTGTGTCTTTACTTTGTAGTTTTTATCACTAAAATATGGAAAAGTCATATTTCTGTAGAGTAGCAGAGTAATCCTGACAGTCACACAGAGGAGTTTTCTCTCACATTTTGCCCCCTCTTTTGCAACTCTAGAACTCATTTAATTATAGCTGATCCTGCCTGAATCAGGTCTGTGCTTGGAAATGTGTATTGTCAGTCAAAACTCTACTGCTGGATTGAAAGGACACCAGTTACTTTTCTGAACTTGTTTCTTGCTGTTCTCCATTATTTGTTATTCTTCCTCTAATCACTGTATTTTTTTAAAATACATGCTCCCTAGGGTGAGCCATATCTGAACACTGCATATGGCCACGTGATCTGCTACTGGGATGGCTCTGCTCACTATTTGATGTACCTGTTGATGGTGGCGGCTATTGCATGGGAGTAAGTCAGCTTGATTTGTGTACTGTTTACTTTGCTCCCCTTCTCATATAACCTACAAAGGGCTTTCTTTTCTATGCAGCGTTTAGGTTTTTCCTTCAGGGTGGTTCCATGTCTTAGGCTGAAGCAGTGCTGTTAAGATTTCATTACTTTCAGGAGCTGCACCCTTGCCAAGTTACCCTTTCTCTCAGCTGACTAAGCCCAGCATGGAGATGTAGCCTGTCTTCACTCTGCAGCAGAGTAGCACATCTGCATGATTTGTGTTAGCTAAAAGCTTAAAGATGATGTGCATTAAAAGCATGTGTGAGAAAAACAATCTGGTTTTCAAATACAAATTTATGATAGGAATAATGCATTGCTTAGCACAATGGTGATCTCTCATCCATGTTAGAGAGTGACATGAAGTTTAAGAGAAAATGGTTATTTCTAGAGATTCTTATGTATCTTGCAGTTGAATAAAGAGTTTGAGAAAATAAGTACTTCAGTTCCAGAGGCTAATGTACCTGCTGGTAATAGAAGCATTAACAGTATGAAATTAATTATTGATAGGTCTTTTATAGTCTTATACAACTTGTGATGTGCAAACTCATGTGGGCAGCCTTCAGAGGAGTGAAACGACAGCAAATAACTGAGGGTGCCCAAAGCCTGTACTGTTCATGTGATAACCTTTAAGCTTCTCATATGTAAATGTAGGGCTCCTTCATATCCCCCTCTCAGAGACAAGAATCCACTGCTGACTTGTGATACAGATTTCAAAACCTATACTTACTAAAATATAACCGAGGCAATGAGTATAATATTTGGGGTAGGGGATTTTTAGAAATGGTGCAATAATTATGCTGTTTTCTTTTTTAAACAGGCAAAGCTATAGAACCATTGGTCTCTACTGGCTGGGTTCCATTATCATGAGCATCATTGTCTTTATGCCTGGAAATATTGTGGGTAAGGAAGTAATTTATATGACTAACTCTTTTCCTGTGAAACATTTTCTAAATTCAGCATTAGGCTATCTATATTTTACTGCAGTCTTGGTTCATTTCTGTAATAGCATGAAAGGAATTTTAGGAATATCCATAGAGAGATGCAAGATATTTTGAATATCAGATCTTGCAAAATGGATACGCTTTTTTATTTCCATTTTTTAAAAGAAGGATGCCTCTATTTAAAGCAGGTTCCATTGAAAGATTTCAAAGCTGTCCCTTCCTATAGGATTACCTAGTGCAGAGTGACCAGTGGTTTCCCATCTCCCCCCCAAAATCCCTGATTTTTGAAATGGCTTCCTGTCAAATAGGCTCTCCATTACCTGTGACTCTACCTGTAATGAGCATGTGATTTTGAACAGAACTTGTGTACCTCTTTAACAGTGATTTCTAATGTTTTGTGTTTACATTACTATAGCTGCTTCAGATTTGCTATTATATAGGATATTCTTTAATTCTTCTGCAATACAACTTACAGATTCTCATAAATCTTACAATAATTCCTTAACAGGCAAATATGGAACAAAAGTGTTTCCTGCTTTTTTCCTAAGCGTACCATATATCTGCCTCCCCATATGGGCTGGGTTCAGAATTTATAACCAACCTTCAGCAACTCACGACACTCCAGTCAAGGTAATTTTATTATATTTCAGTGCTGGCTACTGTTAGGAAAGCTGAAATATGGTGGCTGTTTCTGGTGGGTTTTAGAGGTCCCTCAGTGAGCATGGAATGCACTGTGACTGTTATGACAATTGCTGTCGGGCTGTGTAGACACTGTAAAAATGTCTCTACTGGAGGACTATTTCATTATGGTGGAATAAAGAAAAGGCAAAAGAACCTCATGTTTAGGGTAAAGAACCCATTTGTAGGTGTAATTGTGTTTCTACCCTCCATTCAGTTTCTGACTTTTAGTTTTTTAGCTGATGAAAATACTGCCCTATACCAGCTTCATAAAGGATCAGAAAATCCTATAGAAACACTACAGGAAAGTATTCTGCAGATGACTTACAGATTTCATGCATTTAATAATTTTTGTATATGCTTTCTGTGATATCAGATTTTACAGGTGAGATGTTGCACATAAATTGGTAAGAAAATTATTTACACACTTCTTACTAAAAAAAAAAATCTGTAAAAATGTTTACCTAAACCTCCCTTTTGCCTTTGAATTTACTAGTTGGATTTTAATAAGATCAACTGAGCAATCAAAACAATGCATTAATAGTTCATGTACTGATTTATAACAAAAAAAAATTAAAAAATCCCTGCAGTACAAAGCACAGAACAGATCTCTGTCTTAGTTGCTATAAGCAAGTTTATTGCTGCAGCACTCTGTAAGCAATATAATCAATTAATATTTTTGCACCACAACAGCTCCTGAGTCTCAGTGAGATTCACTCTGTAACTGGAAACACGGACAGAGCTGAAGGATTAGTTCCTATTCCAGGGGCAGTCAGTGTGACAGGCGGAGCCCATGGCATTGAGTAACAGCAGGTGATGCACAGGCAGATTTCCCCAGAGATGTGTGAAAGATAACATTCATCCATCTGTGATTGTTCAGTAGGAAAGGGAGGTACAGACAGATGTTCACATCTCCTGAAGTTTGAAGAACCACTACAGAATCACAACTTTTAGGGCAAATGCCTATGAAAGGCAAATTAGAGGAGTCTTCAGGGGCCAAACCTTCTTCTATTCTCCTACACAGGCTTGTAGAAAACCACATGCCCCATCCCAATGCAATTTGAGCTGCTTTATTTAAAGGAGTCAGTAATTCTGGCCAGAAACACATTCTTTGGAGTCATCAAAGTACAGAAGTGTAGTTAAAAGTAGTGATGGCAATTTTTGCTATGTAAGTGAAATCAGCCTTTGCATGGAGCATGGATGAAGGTTTCTCTTTGTTTTCCTAGTACTAAGAACACCACAGAAATGGACGTTATAGAAATTACATAATGGACTGCTTATTTGCTGAAATGCAGTCATGCCTCCTGTGCTTATCATGAGCTAAACTGCTTACCTAGGTTTCATATTTTAGTTTGGTATATATTTCAGAGAAACTAAATTTTAAAATCCTATTTCAAAAAGAGAGGGCATGAAATGCTGGTGATCTGAAAATTTAACATTTCATTTCTTTGTGAATCTTTTGTTGTAAACCTAAACTTCCTTGCTCAGAAGGTCATAGAAAAGGTCCTGATCCCTTTCACTGAGATCTCCTTCCCTTCCCAAGTTGTTTTCTTTTTAGGAGTTGTATTTTATATTCACAGGTAACTTATGCTCCATATCCAAGCATGCCTTTAAATCTTAACATGACTACCCATGAATTTTTCATAGAACTCTCTCAGTCCTAAATGAAGTATTGTTGTCAAGAAATAACTGTGTTTAATGCTACTAATCAGTGAGCTAATCATTGTAAGTCCTGAACATATTTAATTCTCTTTCAGTAGATCATTGACAATTAGCTGTAAATTGAACCATTTTTAGCTGTCATTATTCAGAGTTGGTATTTCATTTAGGAAGAAAATGTTACAATGGTTTTAAACATGATAGTGCTAGTATATAGAAAAATTCATGAAATGTACAGTATGTTCTGTTGGCCAAGGTATACATTGCAAACCAGTTAGTTAAAAGAAACAATCCCTGTGGGAACAGAGGACAGGTAATCAAGTTTTGTGTGTTTTCTAATAGAGGTGGGTGCATGGGAGCAGAATGGAGTTATGTCCTCACCTGGAGTCAAACCAAGCTGTGCTGTAGTATTTACAAAGCCGAACAGATTTTTCTACAATTGTATAAGCTCGGAAAAGTTTAATATAATTTGAAATTCATTAACAGAATTAAAACACAAATTCAGATTTGCACATGAATTCTGAAGGGACTTTTGCAGACAACACACTAAATTATTCTGACTCCTTAAAACTGATCATGTGAGAAGCCTCCCAGAAGTTATGGAAAATAGCTTTTTCTTGGAAGTGAGAGAAATTGCAAAGTGTGCCTACCCACTTCCTTGCTACACAAAGGGAACTCTGCATGAGATCTGTGCAGAGTTCAATGCTGTTTGCAGCAAATTGGAAACCCATGGCAGGCCAGCTCTGCTTGGCCACTGTACTTAACACAGAATTCATTTTAGCATGTATTGATGTGGCTTTGCTGTGTAAAAGAAAGGTAAGAGTAAATTACCTCAGAGCTCAGTTCTGTCAGCAAAGTGCATTGTCTTTTGAGTTCTTGCTTTTTTTAAGCTTTGCATTTTCATTTTGTTTGCACGTATGCACAGAGGAAAAAAAGGTGTGAGTTTTCTGTACCCTGGCAATTTCACAATCTCATACTACACCAAAGGTTGTTTCCACTTATATTGGCTCTGTCTCCAAGCCCTTCAAGTAAAAAGTTCAATTGTAGCTTTGTAATTAGAGGAAATATGCACATCTATTTAATATTCCTTTTAAAAGGAGGAGTGATACATATCATACCTCATGCTTAGTCAAAAGTAGAAAGAAAATAGATCAGCTTTCCATTATTCTAGGTAGCTGCATCTGAAATCTACTTGTAAGTCAGCAGCCATGGGAGACCTTTAGCTTTCATAGGAATAAGCATTAGAATTTAGACATTCTTTGCAGTAGTATTATGTACATTCCAACACTAGTACTGTGAATGCTGTGAAGTGACACCATGGTGCCAAAACAGACCTGTTATTTGTGTTTGAAAAGCAAAAAAAGGTGTTGTGTTTTTGGTTTTTTTTCCCCTGAAAAAGATGCTTTAAAAGAAAAACAGAAAAAGCTTTATGAAAGGGATGGCCTGTGTGTTTACCATAGCCTTATCTTTGTTAGCCTAGAATTCAGATCTTATAGTTTTTACTCAGGAATGGTGCTTGCAGGATTTTTTCTCCTGTTTCAATAACTTCATTGTGAATATCTTGATCCTGAGTGCTTTTAACTGTGCCCCTGCATCCCAATTATTGTTTTGCACTTTGGAGACAATTCCACAAATGTATAACAGGAAGGAAATTGGGTTTTTCTTTTGCTGTCTGCATGCCAACACACAGCTAATAAAAAGGAAGAGGAAATGAGTAACACATATACATGGGGAAGTTTTCCCTCTGAACTACAGTAAGATACACTGATGTGTTTATACCTTTGTCTGTGACTACTCAGTGCAGAAAGTGCACCTCGAACTGTTTCCATGGGTCTTGCAGGTTTTACCGTGTAGGCAAAGGAATGAGTTTGGTTCTTCCAGGCCACCTGTTAGATATCCATGTGGCCTTTGCTACCACAGAGTGTGAACCCCTCACAAGTGTCCCTGCAGAGCAGTGGGGGGATTCCTGCGCTGAGCTGAGGAAAGGAGGTGCAGAGCAGAGCCAGACAGCAAGAAGTGCTTCAGTGCCCGTCAGAGGAATCCACAGCATGATGTGGTAAAAGAACGAAAGGAAGGGTTTCCAAATACTCAATACACACACACACATTTCATTCTCTATTTCTGGATTACATATTAAGATATAATATTTTGCTTACTGAACTCAGCAGAGGACTCAACCAGCCACAGAAAAGCTTTTATTTTATGCCAGTGATAGTCCATTAATTTCAATAGTGTCACAAACTGCTGAAAACCAGCATTCACTGTAGTAATGAGATGGACCCAGTCCTTTTACAAGGCATACCAGATTCAACTTCAAATGTTTGAGACAAATCTACATTTCCAAGGCTTTTCTACATATGGACATTCAGGAAAATTAATTCATTCCAATCAACAAAAGACTAAATTTTGAAGAAGTTCATTATGCTGCTTTAAAGCCTTAGGTGATTGCAGAGTTAAGAGTAGTGTTCATTTGATTTAGGTTGCTTTGAAATGATACTAATCTGTATTGAAATGGCTTAAGTTGGGTACACCCATTTCTAGAGTTTATTCAGATTAATTTTCCTCACTACATCCTGTGAAGTCTGAAGTCACCTTTTTAGATGTGGAAATATTTCTGTCTCTGAAATTAGTGGACAGAAATGATGTTTCATGATGTTTCACCACTTCACCCTCCTTGTAGTGACTGGTCTGGAGTTAAACACATGTCATGTGGAACTGGGATGTACCTACTGAACATGTTCTGTGTTGCAGGTGGTTCAGGAAATCCAGAAGAAAGGACTCTTAAGACGACCAATAGATTTAATGCTAGCTGCATACCTCATCCTAGCAACGGGGTTTTGCATTTTTAGGGGCATGGTAAGTTGAACAGATTTTAATATTCTGGCCTCTGATTTTCAATCAGACTTTTGAATTAGAGTCTGTATGAAAAAGCATGTACCTTGTGGTCAAGGGAAGTCCTGTAACATTTGGGGTTCAAACAGGCCTTTGATGTAAAAGGACAAATTATGTATGACAATTACCGGTGCTTCTGCTTCTCCATTTTGTGCTCTGTGAAGCATGTTTTTCTAAAAGGAGGTACACAATCATGACAGTAAATAGCATCCCAAGTGCAAATCAACATGACCAAAAACTGTTTTCATTGGTCTGATGTTACATTTATGGCCAAGAACATGGAGACAAACCAAATAAAGGAATTCTGCATTTGTGTTTTTCTCAACAGAAACACATATTTAAAATTATATAGAAAACCAAGTTAACTTACACTGCATGAGATAGAAAAGAACATTTCCACCTAAAAGGAAAAAGAATTACTCACATTACCTGAACAACACATTGTTTTTACTTACCAAGAGACAATTTCAAAAATGTTTGCTCCCTAAGTTTAGTTGATTGAACTAAAATTTCTGAGGGAAGGAAGCAGTACTGAAAATGCTTTTAAGAGATAAATCCAGTAGTAGGTAAGTCTAATCTCTTGTCAGCTCCTAGTGCATTTTCTGTCTTAGAATGAAACTTGTGTATCATTCAGGGAACAGAGCTCGAATGTTTAGGTGTCTTAGACAACTGCTTCCTTGCTTGATTTGTAGATTTGATCATCTCTAGAAGAATTCAAGTAAGAAGTGGTGATAAATACCCAAGCAACCTAGCGCAGATTGTCCTTTTGTAGTTGTGCTGCTCACATTATTCTGCTGTCTCCTGCTGTGCCTCTGAAAACTTGCCTCTCAAAACCATTTCCTTCTACTTTGTTACAGACTGCTTTATTTCTTATAGATCATACTACTTCAGAGCACCATTGATACAGGTTAAATCAGCTGTTTCAGCTGTTATTTCACTGTGGGAAACATTAGTCTCATGGTCTAACTTGATTCTGCAATCCCATTTCATTTCTCACAGGAATATTTTTTGTTGATTTTGAGTGTGTGGTCATTTCTTTATAAATTTCCTTCACCAAAAAGAAATGGCTTACTGGCCTTACACATACAGAGATCAACTGAACATCTCTGTAAGCTGCAAGAACATGATTTTGTGAAAAAACTAATAAAACATAACCCACTATAGTCCACTCAGACCTGCTTCTTTTATCATGGAAAAGACTAGGAAGGAATAGCCACTGTTTGTAAATATTTGCATTTCCCCCTCACGGTCACACAACAAATACACATGAAATCAAGTTGTGCAAAACTTACTCTTCATCCCTGTAGCTCGGGCACTGATGATGCCATAAACACAGTGACAGCTGCTGACACCAATTGCTAACTCATTTCAGAATGGTATTTTTTTGTAGTAGTTTTAAGGGCTGCTATGAAAAGGAACTACTTTTGCAACTGGGTCTTTCCATGTTTATTTTGAACTTGTTCTTTCTATAGGAATATAAAATCCAGTAATCTCTCCTTTACTACTCTTTTAAAATGATTAAGTAACATTTGTCTCACTGCATTTCTCTCCATTGCTACCTTGTCTCAGTGCAGCTCTTCGTGGATTATATTCATAGTTTACTATCCTAAAACTGGGTGCCTAACCTGAAGTTTCCACTCTTAGAGCAATTTTCCATTGGAAAGTTCATTTGCTGGGATCAAAGGTTGTTCATCAGAGCAAATCAATAGCAATTATACTTTTACTACAACACAGCCAACTGGCCAAACCCTCTTCCAGTCAAACTCTTTAAAGCAAGCTGCCAGCATTTCCTCACAAACCCCCTAAGCAGGAGCTGAATTTCACCTTTTAATTGGTAATCACATTGACCACCTTTGCAAGCCTCCAGAGCAGCAGTGCTGCAGACCACTAGAGCATCTTCAGGGCTGGTAAACAGGTATCAGGGTGGCTGGTTTTAGAACAAATTGTTCACGGGAAGTTTTAAAAATTCTCCTCAGATTGCCCTGGACTGCCCTGCTGAACTCTGCCGGCTGTATATTCAACTGCATGAGCCCTACATAAAAGATCCTGCTGCCTATCCTAAGCTTCAGGTAAAGCATTGACCATGGAGGAGTGAGTGCTAAGGAGTGATTTGTAACCTGGTGCAAAGTGAAGCCATGGGTTTCACAGACAAAGTATTGTTCATGGCAAGTTAAACAGTATTTCCAATTTTCTAGTACAGCCATTACAGGGTGCCAGCTCCTCACTGTGATAAACTTGTATTCAAATTGGTTACACATCCTAATTACTCAGGGTTCTTGTAACTACAGTCCATGAAACAGATCTGCATACTTTTGATGTTCATTCCCCTTCCTTAGAAGGGCAAAGTAAACTTTCAGTCTGGAATAATGGAGCAAGAAGGGGTGTAGTAGGACTGCATTCCTTAAGCTCACACTCACTTCTGTCTCCAGTGAAACACTCCTTGAAACAGAACACTTTATACAAAGAGCATTGCAGATGAGGGAATACTGTGCTTTAGTTTTGTAGTATTTGAAGTTGCCATTCTTTTGCAAGCCTGACTGCTGCATGGAGTCAGGGCCTGAAGTGGTCAGAGGATGCAGGCAATGAGCAGAAACCAAGCATCTCTCCTGGACCCATTCTTTCTGGAAAAGGGGTGGTGTGTGTGTATATCCGGCATCCCAACTGAGAGAGGAATGGAGCCTGAAAAATGGGCACCCATGTTGTGTTGGACAAGGAATTAGGACAAGCCATGCTTATTGGCAGTCTCAAGATGGTAGGAAAACACATCCTGGGATGCAGCAGATATGGATGGGGCAAGGAGACAATATGCTTCAATATTAGGGGAGGCCTTCGGGTAGCTGGATTCTGTCAATAGTATCCAGGTGTGAAATTCTTTCTCAAAGAAGTTAGACCTGCAAAAAGGCCTGGGAATCTTGTGCCAGGAGTGTAGTTTTGAGTAGTCAGCTGGCTGATTTTTAAACGCATCTCCGTCACACTGTAAAGCAGCTAATGTTTCTGTTCACAATGCAGATGCTGGCATACATGTTCTACTCAGTGCCATACTACGTGATTGCTCTCTATGGCCTCCTGGTGCCTGGCTGTTCCTGGATGCCTGATTTAACCCTCATACATGCCGGAGGACTAGCTCAGGTATTAATTTGCAAAATATTCACTTTTAAATTACAGGTTAATAAGTAGAGACCTATGGAATAAATAAGGGGCTCAGGGCTTGATCTTCCCATGCAGGTTTTATGCTGATGTAACTCAGATCACCTTTTGTATCTGTAGAAAAACCTTAATTTAAGGGAGTGGAGAATCAAATCTATTATGTGTCTAATGATCACATTCTTGCTTTAGCAGACTTCTCTCCTTCTGCACAATGTTTCTATTTGGCTCATTTAAATCCTATTAAGCACCATGCACTCTTTAGTTGAGACCATGAAAGAAGCCTGTCTTAAAGCTGTGACAATCAACCATCAAAAAAACCCCAAACACAACAAAGCAGCACAACATTGTTTTCATAATATTTGTTGGCCAACTAGGCAATTGAAATATATAAATGGAAAAAAGTATCTACCGGTCACATAAAATGTAACACAGAGAAACTCCTGAGCCACAAACCACAGTAGCACCAGGACATGCTTGTGTTGCCAAAGGCAGACCAATGATCACATTTCCTTAACTCATTCCATTCTGATTCTTTCAAATAAACAACAGTGGTTAATTACTAGATGGTGTTGATGCTTCTGAGGAGACTGACCGAAACAAAACAATTCAACAGGAACGGGTAAATGACTTCTCATGGCGTACAGATGACCATTAAACAGTTGAGACACAGGGACAATTGATCTCTACTGTACCTAGGAAATGAAATGTGCTCAGAGCATCCAGGCAATGCAGAAAGTATGCATGTAATCCTACCACAACTGTGAGAACATAAGGACACAGCAATAAGTGTAATTCAAATACCACTACGAGACAAACACAGTCCAACACTTTGTTTCTCAGGCCTGAGATAGCAGTCATGGATACAAACTACAATCCACTTTAACTTCCCACTAGCGATGGTGTAGTGATATTTTGTTTGTGACCAATTACCACACAGACTAGGACCTTTTTTTTCCTCTACACAGTTAACAGAGAATCTTGAATTACCAAGTGATCTCAAAACAGAATCTGGCAAACATTAACAAGATGATGCTCAAAGGGTATCATAAATATTATACAACTGTGTTTGGCCTAAATCTAATCTATAAAAAAACCCCACAGACTAGCTAAAGTAGGCAAGGCAGTATCAGCAACTTTTCTTTACTGACAGATTACTCAGGTTTTATAAGTTCTCCAGAAAATTAGGAAAGAAACTATTCCTTCAAAGATTTTATTTTTAGCACAAGGAAAAGTAAACCAGAAGTCAGAGTGTGCTATCACAACCTTGCAAACTTATCAGAAAGTTCAGCCTCCCAGCCTGGAGCCTGGAGGGGATTTTATTTTTTTTTTTAATGTTTCCTGTTACAAACCCTTTTTTTTTTTATGGTGCTTTATACCTTTTAGCTGTGTGATACAACATTTTGTTGCTGAAGTCTAAAACATCTGTTGTTCTTTGTGGTTTGACGTCAGGATGTTAATTTAAACATTAGATTAACACTCAGAATTTCCCATTTCACTCTTTAAAGCTTGTCCTGGCACCAGCAAAAACTGTGGGCTGACAAAAACTGATTAAGAGAGCTGTATGTTGCTGTACACTCCCCATATTTTATCTTGTTTCAAAAAGACCCACATTTCTTGACATTTGGGAGGGATTTTTTTGATAGTTTTTACTTCAATGCACTGCAGAATGAACTTCAGTCATCCCACAACTGCACATGATTTAATTGATTTGACTTGGTGATTGAACTGTGAGCAACCTGGGATGCAAAATGCATGTGACAATAAATTGAGGACTCCTTCTATACTATTTTTAGGTTTGCTATTTTGAGGCAAAAAACACATTTCCAGGTTTATCTGCTGTTTTCTCAAGTTAAAACAGTGTAATTTATAATTAAAACATATGTAGTTACTGGAATACATTTTACTTCCTATTATGCCCAAAGGTCCAATAAAGGTAAATACCTGTTGGTGGAAGCAGTGGGCACTTCCCTGGGAATGAACACTGCTCCTACAGATGGGGAACATGGAGATTTTAATTATTTTTATTTCTGTCACTTTGATGTACTTTTTACAAAAACAAGTCACGAAATACCATGTGATGCATCTAAACTAAGAACCTCCAAAAATGCCTACCAGCCTTTCACACACAGAGACATATTTATTGTTTTTCAGAATTACATATAACTCTCAGCTTGAATCACTGTTTCTAACATTTAGACTCCAAAACCAGTTATGACCCAATAATTATTAGATTTTCTGAAGCCCCAGGAGAAGCTCTTTAAATTTCACATGAGTAAAGTACCAGGAGCTCTGATTATACAAAAGGGTTGGAACAGCCTCTGAACTGGATGAAATTGGTATTTCCATACCAATGGTGAAACCACATGAGAAGGGATGAAGAGCCACAGCATTGCTATCCAAACCCATTCTATCTCATCAGCTCTCTGTAGCCCATTTCTCAGTTTTCTCAAATATAGAAAGTTTTTCTCTACTTCCTCTCAGTGTTTTTCTTAATCCTGCAATTTTGGTGGCTTGTTTTTGCAGTGTCTCTTGCCTGTAAGGAACTCTAAACCCAAGGAATATATTTTTCTAGGTTACTCTCTTCTCCACTCTCTTTGATGGCTTTCCTTAGGCTCAGGAGAGCTGGTTCAAACCTTTCCAAAGTTACAGTCTTTGCCTGATTTTAGTCAGTCTTAAAGAGAAGGCACAGAGTGAAGAAGGACTCCTAACCTTTTTCCAGGCCCTTCTCTGTCCCCAGCTGGAGTGCTTTATTGACTGCATGGTAAGAAATAGTTGCAGTATTGCCTATGATTAGGCAGCAAGGCAAAAAAGTATCATAAAAAAGAAATCCAAATCCAAACTATTTCATATGGACAAGAAGCTTAATGAGTAGCAGGCATCCACAAATTGCAGTTGTCAAGCTGGGCAGTGCCATATCTAGCACTAGGCAGCTTCCAACTGCTGTGGGAAGGTGGGATCAGCAGGTTGGCTGAGGCTCTGAGGGTAACAAAGACTGTAGGTTAGACACGTAAGGCTGCCTTAGAAGGTTACCTGCAGCATCTCATTTGGTTGATTTCTCAGCCAAGGTTTAGGGATTGGTTTGAGCCTCAGAATCCTCCACTTGGAGAGGGTTCAATAACAAAGCACCAAGGAATGGCTTATTCACTGAGAGGCCCCAGTCACAGAGAGGTAACACAACAGACTTTTGGTTTCTCTCACTTAGCACAGCACCAGCCTGTGCACAAGCACAGAGCTCTGCAGTCACTGACAGCTCTTGTCTTACTGCTCAAAATTATTGAGTTGGTGCAAGTCTGCCTAGTACTTGAAGGGAGAGCAGGACTGGACTACTGGTGAGTGAGAGATCTGCTTTTAAGACACGTCCCCTGCCCCAAGGGAGAAAAAAAAAAAGAGTGGAAAGAAAAAAAAAAAAGGTAGCAGGAGAGAACAATCATGGAAATGAAGTACACAAGATTAAAGACATAACGCAATTTTCATAGATGCAAATTCAATAAATAACAGACCTAAATATCCTCCCTGGTAACAAAAGGAAGAAGCAATGTGTTACATTAAAAAACAAGTCTAATAAACTGTAACTTCATTATATATGGTGCATCATTGGCTAGTAAAAATCTTTGTGGGCTACAGACAGGACATGTTACTGCTTTTTGGTTTTACAATGCTCAAAGGTCACTAATGTGCCACAGTTCTCATAACAGACAAGACCACACAATAAGGCTTAGATACTCAAAGGCATCTTGGAGTCTCTGAGAATTCTGGATCTCTCAGAAGCATCCTCTTACAGTTCTTTCCAACAAGGTTTACTATGAATTATTAGGAATTTACTACCAACTTACTATGACACATGGCTGGAGACTTTTAGAGACAGGCAGGCCTCACAATCCTGAGAGTAGACAACTTAATGTCTTGTTCACCCCAGAAGAATGCTCCCATGAGGCTCTCAGTGTCTAGGCAAACACCAGGCAGACCAAACCTCCTGCTGCAACCTGGTGGTGGCTTATTATCTGCCTCAAATCTGCTGCCTCATGTAGCAAGAGGGCTTTGGTGCTGAGCATTAGTGCTCTGGCTGCCTGGGCTGAGAGGGCTCCCCTGGCCAGGAGAGGTAGCTAGGGTCTGAGCAAGCCCACTCACCTGAGACAGGTGAGAACAAAGGGGCAGCAAGAGACAAGCTGAATTACAAGGCCAATATAAAGCAGCTGCTGACAGTGTGCCCCTGAGCACCTGTTTGCTGTGTAACAGCTATTTACAGAAAAATGCTAAGTGGCACTCTGCTGAAGTGTGTTTGTATTTGATTTCGTTGATTATTTGGCTTCCTGGCTCAGGTTTGCTTGATGAGCTCTCCCCATTCAGTGGAGGTGGTTGGAATCACCTGAAAGCCAATTTCCTTTTGTCTTGATGGATGGTCTCAGCCTAACCTTTGGCTGGGGTGGTGTATTGAAACACCTGCACTGTATTTCCCTTTTGTACCTTGCTGTGACCAGAACTGTGTTCTTCATGACTTCAAAATGACTCCTGCTGAAGCCAGAACAGAGGAAGTGATTTGGCCATAGTGTACTCCTCTGTGTTCATTCTGGTGTGTCAGTGCTTTGCTTATGATCAAATTGATATTTATCTCCTCAAATCTCTTTCACTGCTAACTAACTAAATAATAATAAAAAAATGGACACCTAATAGTTAATGTGAATGAGCTGTGGCTTGAAATAGGAGGTAACAAACAGATGGAAACAAAAGACAGTGACTGTCCTGACACTTCTATCTTTAAATGTTTGTTTATGCTAAAAATATGCTTCAGGCCAGCAAGCTTGTCTGTGCCTATAACCTTCACTGCATGCTCAACCTATGCTTCAGAACCACCCCAGCCCAAAAGCCAAATATTGCAGAAATTTTCTGAAATCATCAGGAGTTCTGGGATCAGAATCTGGAACACTGTGAATTTAAGATTAAAAAAACAAAACCAAATTCAAAACAAAACTAACATAGCTTCCATGATTTTACTTTCTAACTTTATTCAGTGTCTGTCTGCTCCCACTGAAGCCTAATGCAACATTCCCAGGCAGGTGGATGTGAGTCCTACCCCTGACAGGGCTGAGCAGGAGCACAGGGCTCTGCAGGGATGCCACTTCAGTGGCTGGTTGCCTGGGGCAGGTTTGTGGACCCTCTTGCACAAAGCATGACCCAGAAGCCAAGGGTGCAATCCTATACCTGATTTACCAGTGTCACCATGTGCATAAAACACCTCCTACCATGCCACTGATGGTTCCAGTTATGCTTCTTATACCAAGATATGAATGACTTTAGTTTAGACAGTACTTTTATACCACTGTGCAAAAGGATGATGGATAATTCTGGAATAAAAGGGCTGGCTTGGAAAATGTCACTGGATATGCAATCTTGCATGCAGATTATGCCATCTTTCCAAAATATACATCAACTTTACCTTTTTTAATATATACACACCACAGGCTCAATTTTCCCATATTGGTGCTTCTCTTCATGCTCGAACTCCTTACATCTACAGAGTCCCTGAAGAAGCAAAAGAGTTTTTCCTGATATTGAACATAATGTATGGGATTCTTCCCCAGCTGTTCGCTTACAGGTGTGTCAACAAGCCAGAGTTTTTTATGAAACCAAAACAAGAAGAAAAAACAGAATAACACAACTGTTTTCAGCTCCTCTCCTTGGCTATGTATATAATTGGGTTGGGATGTAACTGAACTGCTCAAATGCAACCCAAATGAAGCGTGTAAGATGTGTAAAATTGCACAACTGTGTAAAGTTGCACGGTCTGTTTTGTTTATCTTACTCAAAAAGGGAAAATAAAGACAACTGCCTTTAGCACCATTTCTCAACATTGTGACTTTGCGTGGCAGTGGAATGCCAGTTCCCACAGCTATTTTTAAGTAAGCTGCCTTGACAGTTTTAGAAATACTGCATGAAGTTAAATAATAATAATGATGTCAGTGTTTAGCCTCCGCACGCAGAAGAATAGCAGTGCCAGCAGTCCCTGCACAGCTCCTGTGGAACATGAGGGTCAGCATTGTGAAGCGTGAAAAATTAACATACATAACTCTGTCACATGCACATGTTTTATTTGTCAAAAAGTATGTCTTGTGGGTCAGCCTTGTTAAAAATCCCAAGAAATCTTTTAAGAAGCAATCAACCCTTATGCTAAGACTCCATATATGATAAGCAAATCATATGGTTTTGTTAATTCTCTTAGGGATTCACCTCTGCAAGGACTGCTTGCCTGCCTGAAGCTGAGCAGGTGCTCAGCACTTGTGGGCTGGGCACGGAGGGCTCGGGCTGGGGAACCCCTGGGCTCAGCCACGACGTGCATTTTCCGAGAGGAGGGGTTTTGGCTGTGCTCTCTGCAGCTACTTTTGCTACTGCTGCTGGCTCATAAACAAGCAGCAGCAAACACAGCGACCTTGGTTTGGGCAGCTTATGTTTCTGTTTGCAATTACGGGCTATTTCTATGCCTTCTCTGTGTATTTATATTAAAAGCAGTACACCTAGTGCCTTTCTCACAGATGAAATTAGCTGATACTAATTTTAACTGGAAACTTTATTTTGGGATGTTCACTTCTGGGTGTTTTGATTGAAAGAATTTTAGTTCTCTCCTTAAAACTAACAAGAAAGCATCAGTTCATGTGCCTTTGTGTTGCCCCTCTGCATGAGGGGGACCTTCAGAGAGCACTGGGAAGTCCACGCTGTGACAGTCTCCTGTCACACCACAGGCTGTGGTGTCCCAGGTGTTACACCTCCAGCCAAAGGGGCAGGTCCAAACCAACCACAACATATGTCAGGCAATGCTTGTAGGCACCCAGCATCCCTGGTGTGAGCTCCTTCCATGTACACTACGCTGTGGGATAGCTCCATCCCAGTGCATCCTCCCAGGGAAACAAACCCAGAGCTGTCTCAGGACATGCTGGCTCACAAACAGGTATTTGAGCCTCCGGTGTTACTTCTGATGTTTTTAAAGAAACTTTGAATACATTCAAGGTGAATTTAATGACCTCCCATTATCCAGAAAAGGCAAAGTACAGAAAAAATAAAGATCTCACCTGCACTTGTATCTATTATGGTCAACTCATGTTAACAGAATGTTTTGCTTTAATACTTGACTTACATTAATACCTCACATTATTACACGTATGAAGCCAAATATGACGCTAACTTAGTTGCTTACAACCTCAAACCTTACTCCCAATACACATTCCAATAAATTTATTCTGTAAAAACAATACATTTTTTTGTTTCCTTTTTGTTTTGTGGTTTTTTTGTTGTTTTTTTTCTTGTGGTTTTTTTTTTGGTTTTTTTTTTTTTTTTAGTTTTTTACAGTAAACTCATCAACTACAAACCTTGAATACGCAAAAGATGTTCCAAGGACAAGCATAACAAGGATTGATAAAACCAGACTAAATATGTTTTCACAATAAAAGCTGGCATAAAAATAAATAAAAATCTCTATTATCACAATAGCAACAATAATGTACACAGAGTAATGGATTTGGAATGCTTACTTACTAGTCTAGTTCTATTTCCAAAAGGAAAAAAAAAGCCAGAATGACAGCATCCTTTTTTAAGCCTTTCATTGTTTAAAATTGATGTTTTGTTTTGGTTTCCCATAGGGTTCTATATCACAGTAAGCTTAAAAATGGAAAGCCTCCAAATGAATGATTTCAAATTGTGTTGGCATTGGAAAAAATCCTTGTATTAATCTAAAGAAACACAAAAAGACTTTCACTAACTCCACATATAGGAACTAAGTCAGATAGTGTACATTACATCATGGTTTGGAGAAGTATTAAGAGTATAACTAGCTAGGTACTTCTAATAAGGAAAGGTATTTTATTACATTATTGAACTTGGCGGTGATCTCAACTGAAGAAGAATTTTTCTTTTATGTTGTAAACTGATTAAAATCAAGAAAGAATGGATATAGGGAAATTTAAAATTATGTTTGTACGTGGAAGATATTGTAGCATTGTATGGAGGGGACTAATTTCTAAGATTTAGTCGTGTTTAAAAGATGCTGATTTAGAATGCTATAATTTGGAGTTATGCCTTTTCTGTCTAGAAAAGGAATCTAAAACATGTTCAAGTATGCGATATCTTCATAAACCTCAGCCACTGGTAAAGGGCAACTTCATGCAACCAAATAATATGAAAATCAAAAAATAACCCTTAGAAAAAAGGGTTAAAATGTCATTTCTGCAAACACAACAGATAGGAATGTGAATAATGTGCATACAAACTGGGATGCTGTTGATGGTACTAATGAACAGATGTGGTGACTCATATCAAATCCAAGAATATTAGACAACCAAACATGTAACCTTCTTGTGTTTTCCCTTAATATTCAGCAGTCATTATGTTGGTTAAGTCTAAAAGAGAGAGAGAAAAAAAATCACATTTAATGTAAGAAATAACATGCTGCAACAAACTTGGTACAATTAACATCTTATTCCCACACTTCAAAGTCACTGGTAGAAGTAAACACATGGTCTGTTCAACAGAACATACCACTACAAAACATTAAAGAACACAGTTTAAAAGTAAACATTTAGGACTTTACTCAAAAAGCAGCTCCAGTGATGTATGTGAGTGAGTTTTTGTTTTCCCAATGACTTCATTATGAATCTTGTAGCACACTTCAGGCACAACTAAAATATCCTTTTTTCCACTGTGCTAAATCACTGGATGCCCAGCCACAAGAACACCCTCTTGTTCAAATACAACAACACTTAGCAACCATGAGGAAAGATAAACAGTTTTCATCACTAAGGGATCCAAGTGTGCCTTCTGAAAAGGAAACAGTTTGGTTTGAGTTCACTGTAAGGTGATGACAGAAAAGGAAGAAACTCCCACTGCCATGGTTGAGTCAAGGTCAGCTCTTGCTTTCCCTGATATTAATGGGATCAGAATCTCAATGTCCTCATGTGATCACAGCAAGTGTCTACAAGTTTTGCTGCCCTCATCTTGAACAGAGATGGCAAAGCTCACCTTCTTGCACTGGGACACACTACCTTACCCAGCAACATGACACCATGCAGTGTGCCATGACTGCCCAGACCTGGCCAAGGCATCCCTTCTCCTTTGTAAAGAATTCAGAGCGTGAATGCTTGTCCACCCACACCCTGATGCACAGAAAGAAACACCACACATGAGCAGCATGAAGGGATTGTTACTGTATTTGGTGTGATCATCCAAGGAAAAAATCACCATCAAGGAATAAATGTGTGTGGGCATACACATTAAATCCACTGAGGATGATGGAGTTTTCATTCTGCACAGGATCCTGAGGAGGATACGAAAAAAGGCATTTTAACATGCACTAACTGCTGCCTAAGCTCTCTCCTGCTCTGGCCCATAATACCTGCTGTGTGTGATGCCACGGAGACAGTGGACTTGCCTATCTTGCTTCTCTGTCTAAGAGGACAAGAACATTCAAGTGCTCCCTTGGCACTCTGGGATCCTGATCTGGTTGCTGCACCTTGGAGCTAAGGGCTGTGTTTGGTCAGTCCAGTCCTTCCCTCCTACGACAAGGAGTTTACGAACAGTAGGTAATGGAAAGCTGCCCTTTCCTTGTGGGAGGTCCTGACACATCCTGACTAATGACACACGATCAGGGGTTATTATCAAATGCTCAGGCATGCAGTGATGCCTTACAGGAACTGCCTGAGCCCTGCCTCCTCCAAAAGGTGTAACCATGTGCTGCTCATCCAGCACACTGCACTTCACTGACCTCTCTCCTGTTTCGTAGTCAATGACATCATACTTACAGATGCTTTGGAGATGTGGCTTGGAGGGCTTCCCTGCTGTTTCTTTGCCTTCAGATGTAGGCACCCATTAAAACAACTACACATGATTAGTCAATCAAACCCTGCCTTCTGCTACAGTTCTCAGTGACAGCTGCTGCCCTGCACTAACAGGGAGGATGGGTGGTGTACCAGTCCATCGCTGGGGTGTCACTGGCAGATCCACTACAGAATGCTCTCCTTTTGGAGTATGGAATGTTTGCATTTGTTAACAACAATTCCCCACTAGGCTAAGGCCAGAAGATTGGGCAGGCATCATTCTTACGTGGGGCGCTGGGAATACTAATAGTTCCCCTTCCCACTGTCTCACAGATGTGGCTGTTGGGCCACAGTGTGGCACAGGAGGGACAACAAATAGCCAGGTATGCAAATCATCTTCCAGGGCTTTCACAGCTCCCAGGGCCATTGTCCAGCATAACACACGTTTTGTCTCCTGGGCACACTTGCAGGTGCCCCAGAAGTCAGCAGGCCTGTGGTGCCCAGATGCAGAGCCAGCAGCTCTGTCCCTTCCCCTACAGCACTGCCGGGCTCCACTGCAGCTGCCGAGCGAGGATGCGGCATTGCTGAGCCGTGCCCATGGTCTCCATGGTTTCACATCTCCTCAGAAATAGATCAGCTCTCATCATCTTTGTTTGAACAAGTCTCTGGGCTTAACTCTAAGCCATGGTGCAACGTGTGCCATGCTGACCAGTGCTACTGCACACAAAGGAAACGGCACAGGGCCTGATGGATTTGAGGGAGAAATTTCTGTCATCAATAAAATGACAAGACAGAGAACACAGAGCAGGGAATGAAACAAAATCCACAAACTGCTGTGTTTTTTCTGGCGCTGAAAATTCCTTCCTCAACAGTGACTGGCAACTAGTTCAGACATCCTGTACTTTAAAACACTCCCACTGGATGGGCAGAAGGATAATTATGTACAAAAATCATCATTATTCCATGTTGGTTTGAGGTCAAAATGCTTACAAGAATCAGTGTACACAGAGATAAAAATATTTCATCTATACTGGCTGCTTTAATCTCAACTTGCATTCAGATATTTATGTTTCTCCTGAGTTTTGTCCCAGGCCTTACCCAGCAGTGTTGTTATCCTGAGCTACTGGAAGGCAGCAGACAACACAACTCTTTACACAAGAGACTATGTCCCTATTTAATTTTTACATAGACATTTTACTGTGCTATAGTTATATACATTTTTACAAATGTTATATTTTTTGGAGGTGTAGATTTTAACTGGCCTCATATTGCAGAACAAAAAAAATCAGGCAGAAATATATACTGTTTCCATTTTTTTCAAAAATGCCCAAGAAATGCTTTTACATTGAATCAAGTCCCAAATGCTGCGCTTTCAATTCTATAAAACCCCCCAAACCCGTTATGCAGCCTGACCAATGTTGTTCTTGAAAAGTAAGGAAGAGTGAAGGAACCAAACTTCTCAAAACCACGTCAGAAGGACACAGTGCCTTTTGCTTCTCTGGCCACTTTGACCATTAATTACACTTGTCCTTCACAGCAGCAACTGGCATTGTTGCTACCCCACAAGAACATCATAACAAAAAAGCCTGGGCACAGGCTGTTTTAAATATGTTCTCCCAATTGCAATAGTATCAGATGGCAGTAATTTTGGACTAGACTTTGATGCCCTTATTCATGCTGCCAGTCACCTCCACAAATAGATCCACTGACTCAGTAATGATTATCAGTGTGAGTAAAAGGATCGCACTCCTTTTCTCTACTTTAATATTCAGGCTGTACCAGGAAGAAAAAAACGTATTTAATTTCTAACAGATCTACTATTTCTCAAAGACTCAGTGGAATCATTCACCTCCTGACAGGCAACCACACTCATCTGTACACCATGAGAATGCCTCCTTTACCAGCCTGCTGTCCGGACTGTAACTAGAACAGTGAATTCCAAAAGGAAAACTTGCCACATGCCATGTGTGCTGACCCTGATGTTCAAACACTCTCTAATAAGCCCAGAACCATAGCCAGCTTTCAAACATCAGTATGTGGGCACCCAGAGAGAAACAGTAAAAAGGAACTTAGGTGTTCAGTTATAAAGATTCAGTTATGCCAGCCAAGAACTAAAGACACAAGTTACCAGAGATTTAAATGTGGAATATAAATCTGCTGCCATGAATTAACTCATTTATGAGCAATTTTATACCATAGAAAATAAAGAACACCAAGCCATGAATACCTTTTGACCAGAAAATTCTGTTTATGTGGTATTCTGAGAAAGCCAAAACAATTTGTATTTAACAGCAGAGGATGGTCATGGGGAGATTCTGTGACTCAAGGCTTGAGCAGACTCTGGGATGGGCTGTCTTAGATAATATACTATTAGTTAATTAATATCTAATGATTAACCCGAGGTTCAGGCTCTGCATCTTTCTAGGGAAGGAATCAGCCAAAGAACATCAGTGAGGGAAAGAGCTTGAGGGAAAGGGCTTGAGAAATAGGTAGTGACAGGATACATCCACCAGCTGTGGCTGAGGCTGAGGAAACTAATGTCTCTTGAAGGTGTCTGTAGTACTCCAGAATAGCTGAGAAACTAAGGGAGGGAAATAAGAAAAGAAAGCACCTTTGTCAACCCAAGGGAGAAAAAAACCCCACAAGCTGAGCCCTTGAACAGTATGAAATTGGCTGAAAAAATATAATAGCTTTGAAAGTACTTTTATTTGCTCTGGGTTTGAGTCTTTAGGAAGCCATCACTTCGCATTTTCAAGCTTACCTCTACCACCTGGAGGTTAGAAATTTCATTAAAAAATATAGGTGAAGATGCTCCTGCAATCATTTGACTCCAGCTGTTAGCCCTTCAACAAGATCCCTCTAATGCTGAGGGTAAGAGTGTGATTAACAGGCAAGACTCCCTCTGATCTGAGGAGGGGAGATTGTGTCTTCTTCAGCCTGCAGTCCAGGCATTAAAAAAGTTACTAACTCATTATTAGTAGTAATAAGAGGAAAGCTGCTTGTCTCCTTGAGGCAATCCTTGCACGGCGTGAGGCTTGGGTGGTGCAGAGCACAAGAGCCAAAGGCTCTCAGAGCTGTGGGGAGCCCTCCAGGCAGGGCTTTCTGCACCCCAGCCCTGAGGTGGTGCAGTCTCCACACCTTCTGAGCAGCCAGCCACAGTGGCAAAGCCAGGGGAATGAAGCGCGCCTGACCCTAAGATCAGGACCCTGAACTCTTGTTTAGCTTGTTTTCCCCCTCATGGTGCCTTTCTACAACTTCTTTCGAACCAGACTCTGACCTGGTGTGTGCCAGGCAGCCCCCAGCCCGGGGGGAGCAGGTTTGCACCCCGGTGCCCATTCCAGCAGGGTCCTGGCGCCATCTCATGGCCATAGACGGGTCCAAGCGTGGCTGGATGTGGGGAGGGAGGAGCGGTGGGTGCACAGCTCCTGTGTACCTGGGCACTGCAGGGGAGGAGGTTCATCTTCCTTAGACCGTGTGCTGTTGGTCCAGTGCTCTTCTCACAAGCTAAACGATTTTAAAGAGGCCATTATCTCATCTATGATGGTGTCTTTCAGCACACCAAGGCATTCTTCTGAATTCATACATGTGAACAAAAGGACCACATGCCAGCTCTGCAGGCACGTGTTTGCCTTTTTTGACCTCCCTTTCTACAGAAGGGAAGTCTAGGTGTGGTGGGCTGGCGAAGCTCAATGCCCTGCAGAAGAGCCCTAGTCTGGGTGTCCATCCGGATGTGGTTGCAGGACAGCTGGCCCTGTACCCCAACTCACCAATCCAGACATGCTGTTTAACACTGGCTCTTTAACACCAACCGAAAAAGAAATCTGATTACTCTTTCCCCAAGTGCCTTCTATCTTGTAAAACTCACCTCCTAAAAAGACACCTGGTCTGGCTCTGAGGAGCAGGAGGAGATGGAGTGTCCCCTCCTGGTCCTGAAAGAGAATTGCACTACTGACAAAAGCTCAGTGAAATGCTGAAGGTTCACATGTGAGATGCTGATTCTGTAGCAGCAATGCCCAAGGTAAAATATTTGAATCAGGATGTGAATTTTTCCCACCTTAGTGCTTTTGTCTCAAGCTGCCCTTAAAACCATCTCCTCACGTCTCTGTAATCCATTCTACTAAAACTCCCCCTTTCCCATAATGTTAAAAGCATCCAAGCCCTAGTTACAGACTGATTCAAGTGTGATGTCAAGGCTGAGTGCTGGGGTTGCAGAAGTCAGAGCAGAGCCCCTCCTCATGTGGATATGACAATGTTGACTGTGAGTATTTCTGCGAGTTGGTGCTGCCAGGAAGGACACAGACTGTGGATGATATTTCAGCACAGAGGCTAAAATATCTGCAATCCTGAAAACACTGAGGAAACACACAATGTTCTAGTGTGCTGGACTCAACCTCCCAGTGGTCACAAGCATATCACATACAGAAGGAAGAGCTATATGAATGTCACCAGTCACAAAGCCATCATCCTATGTGACTTTTTAGTCACTTACTCTGTGACTGACCAGCTCAGTAAGGATTTTGCCCCTACATGGAGAACATGTCTGACGTTCACAGGCTACTGCCACTGCTACAAATACAGGAAACACAGCAGGCTCTCCCGAACCTCTTCCAGGCTCAGATGGACCTTACTAACAGTTTTCTCGCTCAAATGAGTGAGACATGAAGTGTCAGAGAGTTCACAGAATGTTGGCTGCACATACATTACACCCTGGCCGCACTCCCCAGCCCCAGCCTCTGACATTCTGTGGGTGAGGGGCTGGGAGGGCACAGCCAGGTAGTGTCTCCTTGCTCAGTCTCTGGCTCAAGCCAGCAGCTTGTCCAGAGTGAAAGGGAGATGCCCAGAGCACGTTATCCTCCTGACCCCATGAGCCACCTACTGAAGTCTTTATAAAGCCAAGAGCCACAAAACACATACACTGCACTGCAGAGAGACAGGGGGAAAGGAAGCTCTGGGAGGAGTCTTTTAGGAAGAGAAAACAGCAGCTCCCCAGGGGTTGTGCTTTGTGAGAGAGGGCTGAGGCTGAGCAGGCAGCTGGGTGCTAAGGCACCTCAGCAGTGTCAGATGAGAGCCTGTGCTGGCTGGCCTCCTCTCACACCTGGGAATTCGTGTCACTCAGCTCCTGTGACAGCCCAGCCCGGCTGCTGACCACGTGGCAGAGCCTTGGCATGGGAACTGCACAAGGACTAGTTCTGAGCTGCAGCTGTAAGTGCTGGAGCAGGGAGGCTTGTGCTGCTTCAAAGGCTCAGAAATAGCAGGGGTTGTTAAAAGTGGCTGACGATTAACCACTTGCCATGCTAATCCCCCTGCTCAGCAGCCTTTCTTTCTGTTGTTGTGGTCACAACAAAGTAATATTGATATTAACACACAACTGACACAAACACACAAGGAGATTGTACGGAGCTGCTCCAGGGCAGACTGTATATCCCCTCCTTGGACGGTCAGAGCCCAGGGCAAGGATCTGCCCTGAACCTGCAGTATGCAGTGTCTGCAATGTGTACATGAACCCTCCTGAATGCCAAGGAAGACAGTGAGACTGCACAAAAACAAATGTGAAAGGGCAAGCAGGCTACCCCGTTAGCGAGCCAACATGCATTATGCAAACAGTCTGATTCTGCTCTCACATCAATTTTGCATCATTCCAGCTCATGTTTTTCAGTAGCTCCTCTCAGCTGACATCGAGGCAAGTGTTGGAACAAAAATAATGCTTATAGTATCTTTTCTCATTCAGTTATATCTGTACAGCAAAATTTGTACCAGACAAGGGATCAGGCCCATGTTTCTGTTCTAAACACATTTTCTGAGCACTGAAATGCAACCCAAGAAGACGGTGTGTGGTAGACACAGGTCACCCCTGGCTCCAAAGCAATCTGGGAGCAAACTGCATGGGAAGTGAATATTAAAAGAAGATTACCCCTTCACTGGTTTTCTGCAAATCTGAAGAAGTGTTTCTTGTGTCATTGCCTGCGTCCCCAGCATCAGAGCTGCTCTTATTTTCTTCCTCTTTGCAGTCCTTATCATCTTCATCTCCAGGAGATTTCCGTGACTGCTTGGAGGATTTCTAAAATGATCAACAACAAAGTTAAAATTAAACTTAGTTTCAGTCATAGAAAGGCACTTCCGAAGTACAGGTAGAATGCTGTCTGAGCATGTGGTTCCCTGTTCAAGGCAAATACTGGGGAGCATATGTGGGGTGAAAAGTGTTCGTCAGGTAAAGTAGCTGGAGTTACTGCCATCAGTAAAGTAGAAGGAGAAATTCTGTGTGTTCAGCACAGGCTGGCAGCTCAATTGACTGAAAGACAGACACAGTAATAGGAGCTGGGTATTAGTGTTGGGTCACCTGTAGGTTTTGTTAGTTAATGAGACAGATGGTGCCAGCGTGACAAAAGTTTTGATTAAACACAGAGATGTAAAATGAGAATAACATTAGCAGAGCTGCTTTCCATACTTTTTTTAGTGCTGTCAGCTTTAATATATTAACATTAAAGCCATGTGGAGCCAATACATCTTTTCTGCTCCCTTAATGTTATGCAATTCTACAGTACAAAAGGATAAATTGTGGCATTAAGCCACAATTTTCCTAATCCTCTGTTTTCCCAGAGTTTTCTGGAAAGAAGATGGTAGACCAGACCTGAGTTTCTAATGGAAAACACACAAAGGGGGTGAAACTACTTAATACATTTTGTTCAGTAGATGAACCACAAAAATTCACGCTCTCCCCCAAGCTGAGCCTGGATCAGATTGTTTGCTTGATTCTTCTCATTCCAATTAGTTTTCACTTTCCGAGAAGAATAAAATAAGCCACACTCCCCACAATTTTTTAAGCAAAGTGCAGACCTGGAGGCACACACAGAACCAGAGAAAGTGACTATAATGTCACTTTCACCCAGGTGACAAGTAAGAAGTCTGTCTGAACCCAAAGATGTCACTACTCAGGTGAACACCTTCCCCAGCCATTGTGAGGCAGACACATTACTCATAGATCCTGATTTATGTTCTTAGACATTAACTGGGTGGCACGAACACAATGTAGGTCTTTTATCTACAAACTGAGCACCCTACTCCTGCTTAATGAATTAGTTCCTCCTCCTTCCCATTCTGTATCTTGTACTGGAGTATTTTACACTCACATACGAGAGGAGCAGCTGAGCACATCTGACCCTACCAGATCTTTCTGCAGCTGGGGTGCTCACACTGGAGATGGGAGAGGGGAGTCTGAATTCCCCTGGACAGAAACAAGAGCCCCCTGACTCCCAGGGGGCACACTCCTAAGTTTTTTTTTGTTCTTCATGGAGAAAGACCTATCTAAGATGACCAAACCTATCAATCCACCTTTGCATGATTTTCTTTCTGAAACTCCTTCCCATACTTTCAACTCCTCTCAGAGTGTGGGCACTAGAATAGGGCAGAGTATTTCAACTGCTCTCTCACTGAAGTTGTCTACAAAAGCAAGAGCACTTTGCCTATTGAACACCAGTGCTATGGTACAAGAATTAAAATGCTAAAGAAGGAAGAACAGATTGCCTTGAGGTGGACAGTAGGACATGGATAACAACAGGAAAGCTCAGAAGACAACCTTTGAAGTGTAGGATTTTTTCCGTTTTGAGCCGGCTTTTTCATTCTTTCGTTTTCCTTTTCCATCCTCTTCTACCCGATCACCTTCCTCCTCACTGCTGGCATCTGCTGTATTTCCACCTTCTCCTTCAGTTTCTGATGAGCTCTGTTGTTGAATTGCCTTTAAAATAACAATAACAATAATAACCTAAACAACAAAAATATTGCTACTTAATTTTTCTTCTGTGTTGAAGATAGGAAATACTGGAAATGGACAGCTTGCACTTTAACTGGTATAGTCAGAGAGAGCTCAGGTTTTTCTTGCAATTATCAAGAAAATGGGCTGCAAAGGCAATTTTCTCAGTCACCACTTGAACACAGTTATCAGATGCAGATTCTGGGATAGCACGTTCTGAAGGATTTACACAGAAACAGAAGATCTGATAACAAAAATGTGTTTGCTGGAGAATGAAGGGCTGCTCAGAGGAGAGCCCTGGCATGGTTCACTTTGGGCAAAGCTATGGAAACTTTTAGACTTTGTCTGCAATAGGAGAGACTTATTCAGGACAGAAGATGCCTGCAACACCCCTGTCAAGGGCAAGATCTCTGTTTTTCAAAAAAGCAAACACTGGCCAGAAGGCTGAGTGCTCTTTGACAATCCATCTCCCACAGACTATTCACTAAATTTTTTTAAAAATACCCAAGTGTATTCAAAACATCTGTAGGGCTGAAAATATGAAACAGGAACTGAGAGGGGCAGCAGCTTTTCTGCAGGTGGTCTGTATCTCTGGCTTGTAAGGTTTTGTGATAATAATGTAAGAGGTGTTTGCCTTCTTTTGGAGGCGATTTTTACCTTCAAAGGACCATGGTTTTTTAATGAGAAAAGTTCTTTGGTTTTATACAGCCTTCCAATTCCTCTTCTCCCCCTCCAGTTCCACTAACTTTCTGCTCTGGACACCCAACAGGGAGAGCTGTTGTACAGCAGCAACTGTCCCCTAACAGCAGCTTAACCCTCCACCTCCTCATCCCTCTCAGCTTTGGCAGCTGTGTCCTACGTGTCATACATTACCAATGTAAAAATCAAAAGTGCAGTGACCTTAAGGTCTGTGCAAAATACACCAAGCCTGATACAAAAATAAACAGCAGAAAGAAGAAGTCAGAAATTATTCATGTTTACACTGGAGTAAATAAAACCTTTTGTTTTTAATTCAACTAAACCTGCTGCAGTATTTTCCACTTCACCACCCCAGAATATCATAGAAAGCAAAGGGCTCTGCAGTATGATTAAAGTTTCATTTGTCACGGGGTGTGAGACCATCGTTGTTCTTACGTTACATGATTACCAAAGCTGTAAAACTTTCTTGCTCCACCAAAACCAGGACCTTCCACATCACTCATACAATGTTCACATTGACAAGAAATCTTCAAAGAAGAAAACAAGAAACATAAGGAGGAGTAGATGTGAAAGTCATTTACCTGATATCCAGTAAACTTTACTCCAGGGTTGTTTTCTATTTCCCACAGGCCTTCATTAAATCCTTTTCGCTTGTTCGACTTCCCAAACTTATCTTTATATTCTTTGTATGGGAAAAGGTCTTTGGGCCCCAGGAATGCACTGCATTTTAACAAAGGTAACATTCAAAAAAGGATTTAAACCCCTCCTCTTCAAACAAATCAAAACATTAACAGTGCAAATGTTTTCCCCATCCTTCTGCTCATTCCATAACTTCTTTTCTAGTTTTATGTATTTGTTTGTTTGTTTGTTTTGGCTTTGAGTTACTGCTATGAGTCTGATTTAATGGACTGGCTCACCATCCCCATGTTTGCTCTAGCACAATCATGTCTAGAAGCAACTAAACCATGTCTCCTTTATTATATTAACTACTGGCACTTGAACAGTTTGTGACAGGAATTATATGACATAATTGCCTGCAATAGCAAGGGACCAAACTTCCAATCTTAGTGTTACAAATCCACAAAGGCCTAAAATGCCATATGAGAAGTTAAAGCATGTAAGGTGTGCCTGGGACCCACGGGCCAGAATTTATCCCTGGTGCTATAAGACAGAAAAAGCAGTGGCATTTATTATTTTCTATACTGCCAGTAAGCCTGGGAGCTCCTTTTCTGGAATAAGCCCCCCACATACTAGATTCTGTGCAAACACAATAAAAATGCTTGTTCCCAAAAATCTTATAATTTCATATAAGACAGAAAACAATGGATGAATATAGGCAGATGAGTAATAGAAGGAAACAATGAGACACACAGGGTGCTTGTGGCCAAATAGCTTTTCAGACAGCACAGCAAAGGAAGGATTTTGTGCTCTGCTGCTGCCTAAGTCAGCTATGCACTGGGCCAACTAATTTCAGGCACAGACACTACAATGCAGGGAAAAATAATCACAAAAAAAAGGTGATGTTTATCCTGCTTTTTCTATATATGTTACAATAAAACTCAAACTTCTATAAAACTGAAGAAAGTATAACTTTCTTTTTGTTGGATATCTACATCTACTGTATTATGTATCACGGTATTGAGATGGCTGATCACAAGTTAAATTAAAACAGTGAAGGCAAAAAGACCCCTTCTTTCCCACATGGGAGATTCTGTGTCATCAATGACTGGAGCTGAGCAAGTCACCGTGTCCTTCTTTAACTCTCCCACTTTCCTGATGATCTTGGCAATTAACATTAACTCTCTGGTCTCCATTACCATGGGATTGTGGAGCTCCACCATATACAACACATTTATTGTTGTAACCTCACCATAAGGCTGGGAAGTTGCCCTTTTTTGCAGATGGGCTTCTGAGGTGCAGAGATTTGCCCAAGGTCAAAGTCAAACTGAGATTGGAGTACAGAGGAAAAGCCAACTCTCTTCAGTCTCAGTCTAATACCTTAATCACAGGATCATATTTCTTCCTTGCTGTAAAAATTATTTCAGATTAATGCCGGATTTATGCCTGGCATTTATGAATGTGCAAAGTTCCATTCACTTAAATCATCCCACTGGCCAAGAAGTTTGCCAGTGCAGAGCCAGCTGGTTGCTAAAGGCACCAGATGACAAGTCCCTGAGGAAAGAACTTCCTTCTTACCCCACATGAGTAAGGGATCCACACAGTTGGTTCACTGAGAAACATCTCAATTATATAATTACAAAGCCAAGAATGCATTTCCACCTGAAAGCCAAACAGCAATTTCCAAACTAACAGATGTCGCGTTAATATTAAATACTAGAGTAGAGCAGGGATCTGAATAAATTATGTTATCTGTGCTTTTTATAATACTAGGAGATGTCTCCTTGTTGTCAAAAATACATACAAACAGTTCTAACACAAATAACAAAGGAAAGCTGTATGAAACTTACCATGAGCTACCTTAATTTAGCTCAACAGTAATGTATGGAAATGTTTGGCCTTTTATGTACAGTAAACACTGAGAAACTGTCTATGTCTTTGTTTGAAATATGTTCATTGCCCCTGGGAGAGTATAAGTTTCCACTGGTCTGCTATAAAACTAAGGAGCTGCAATCTACAGTTCATTTTTAACAGTTGGGCTTTTAAAATTATTAAGGTATTAACTACAAACTGCTTTCCTGTTTCAGATGCTACAGTCAGATCATGGGCTCACTAAATCCAGAACAAAAGGGATTATCAGTTAAGGATTCATTAATTTCAGAAGAAAAGTGGTCAGAGTTTTCCCCTTAATATGTTTCTCAAGAATGATGTTTCCATTCAAAAAATAATTGCATTTTTGTTTCTGATTTGAAAGCATCATAAGTTTATTTGAACTTCATTGTTTTCAGATTATTTTGTGACAGTAGTAGTAGACCACAATATATCAAAATATCAGTTTGTTTCATTCCGGCAATAGGAAGAAATATTTTAACTAAAGAGAGACTATTATGAGCTTTATTAAGCAGAAATGGCCTTTAAAGATCTTTTTAAATAAAATGTGATGTATGAGCTATGGGGCTTATCATGTTCAGAAATAATATTAAAATTCTAAAATAATAAAAATAAATATTTAATGCAGCTTCAAGCCTCTAACATTGAATTTAAAATATCATCAGAATTCCATTTTTTACAGTTTTAAAGGAATTCTAGAAAACATATTCCCTGCAAATCAGGAAGGAAAAGTTTCAAAATTAAAATGTTTCATGCAAAATGGAAACTATGATTTTTTTCTTTTACCTACCTCAATATAGTGTAGATACATGTACAATATGATCTTGAACCTCTGTAGCAATTACTACAAGCCCTAACTTCCCTCTTGTGTTCTGATTCCTTTCTTGCCCTATGAACTCAGCCAGCTCAGTTCTTCTGTCACTTCTGTGAGCTCCATCCTACAGCATCCCCAGCACAAACCCCCCAGGAATGCACAGATTTTACAGCTATGTGAGGACTCTGTAACAGGTCTGCTTCCTTTCATTACAAACCACCAAGCGAGTTCTCACACAGGAGACAAACTCAAACGTGTCCAAACACAACAGGTTGATTTCTGCAATCATGGACTTTCAAGGAAAAAATGTTTGCCTCTGGCTCTGAGCTGAGATGACCCTTTAAGAAATTCATGCCAACACATTTCTTTGTGGGCAACATAGACTTTTGTGCTTGTAGTACCCCATGTAGACAGCAGCATTCCCATTTGTTGGTATAAATGCATTGGGCTCATAGGACCTATTTCTAGGCTCCCAATAGCTTCAGTCAGGATTTGTTCGAACAAAATCAGTGGAGGTGATGTTAGCTGAGGTGGAAAAAGACATTTTCAAAGGAAAAGATCATGTTCATTCACTTACGTTTCATGAGTCCCAAAAAAGAAGATGGGGTATTTATTTGCTGGGGGCTTCACAGCTCCTTCAGGGAGTTCATCAATCTGTAAGACAGGAAACAGTGGAAAAAGGATTATTCCCAAAAGTGATGTCCTTCATCCAAGAATCCCTACCAAGCCATGGAAGTGCTAGCCCAGTTGTCCTGCAGCCCTGGGGAGGTCCCACTGTGTGCTGGGGAGGGGAAGGGAAGACGGCTGCTGGTTTTTCAGGCAGGCAGGTCATACAAAGTCAGTGTTATGACTGAAGCACTACAGGGAGACAACAGAAGACCCAGGGGCAGACACAAAGTTTTAATGATTTCATGGGCATTATAATACACAAAGGCAATAAAATCAAGTCTGCTTAATTTCAGTGTTAACTTCAGATGCTGCCTCATCAAAGGCACTGAAGCTCAGAGGGTAATCCTGCCTGTCTCACACAGCCACCTCAATAACTTCTGCAACAAATGGGGAACAGATGGTACCCCTGAGACTCTGCAGCTGGAAAACTGGACAGTCTCTCAGTGGTGCTTCCTGGGGATGATGGTGGCATACAGTGTAAAATGCCTGATGAATGCCAGGGAGGAGGGCCAGGGACTCTTCTTCCCCTGCACCATCCTGATAACTGTTTTTGGTCACCACCCCCCTCTGTACTCTATCTCTTCTTTCACATTTTATTCCTGTCCTGGTATTTCTCAAGATACAGTTGCAGAGAAGTGAAGGGAGGGATGGTGAGGGAGTTCTCCTGAGATACACCTGTTATTAGGACAAACCAGCAGTGCCCAGACCCCTTCTCCTGATGTCTGAGGGAGAGCATTGGTCATGAGGCAGGAGGTGAGGCCCAGGACTTAGTCTTGTCCATATCTAATTCTGCAGTCCTCTGCAATAGAAATAAGAGACTCCAGGTGCCTACCCACATAAACCAGAAACACAGCACAGCTTTAAATAAGATCTAAGAGCCTGCCTTTCCAGAAATGGCACTTCTGAGCATATGTGGGTGTATGAAACTAAGTGTCCAGAGAACTCTCTGGCTAAGAGAGAGCCTAATGACTCTAGCTATCTACAGGGCAGCACCAGCAAGCAGGTGAATAGTTTGCTGCCTGGTCTAAGGCAACTCAGTCTCAACATAAGCATATCAAGTCCTGCCAAATGTCACTGCAACTGAGAACAAAGTGCTGACATAACAATGCTATACAAAATCTGCTCCTCAGCAGCAGTGATGGAACATGCATGTTTTCACTCAGGAGGCCAGACCCACATGTGCTTTCCTTTTCTAGCCAAAGGACCCCAAACACTGATTTCTTGTTGATTAATAAGCAACAGATTGTTTTCAAAGGATGTTCTCTTTCACTGTAAAGCATCTGCTGGCTATGTAGCTGTCTAAGGAGTATGAGCTTTTATAAGAATTCAAATCCTTTTGGTCTTTCTGCAAGGACACCCCTTGGGGATGGAGAAATGAGAGCCACATGTGGAACTGTAACATCACAGGACTCCTTTCTGCAAAAGGAGTCTTTTAGGTCTACGTAGGACATTCTCTGAAGCTTCACCAAAATCAGAGGATCTACAAGCACTTCCAAACTGTTCTCTGCCTCTTTCCTGTGGCACAACTCAGGAGTGTGGATGGTGGAGCTCTGGCACAGTGGGCAATGTGTCACCACACACTCACTGCCCAGCAGAGTCTGCTGGAGACAATCTGTGCTGGTGAGAGGTGTCACATGCTTTCTGGGCACAGCAATTGCCCAACTTCTTTTACTTAACAAAGCTAATAAATGGATAAATAACAGGAGAATCTATTATTTAAATGTACATTGAAGGAAGATACATGTTGGTGGAAGATGAATGCATGCATTCATGCATTCAACTATGTTTAAGAAGGAACTGAAACAACATGACTTTTTAGTGTCCTTTTCATCATCAGGAAGGAATACATGAAGAAAAGACTGCCAAAGACACTATTTTAGAGCTCATAATCTTCTGATGTTAATTAGTTGTTTTTTAACATACATACAGGTACTAGACTATAAGAGTGATAAAAAGACTGCAGGGAAAAAACACCAGCATGTCCCACTCTGCAGAACATTTTATGCCTCCTGAAAGATGGAAGTATGTATGTGTCAGACCAAAAAAGGCTGTGCTGGCAGTTTACCAAGGACAGGGGTAACACACCTCAACTGTCCGGATGCCAGAGCCATCCTCCTCTTTGTTATGAGAAGGAAGTTGTCCAGAAACCAGACCCCAGAAAAATGTGGAGTCCTTTGACTGAGATGAACAGTGTCTGCTGGGACTTGAGTGCAAATCTCATTTGGCCACTTGAAACACGGCGCCAGTGCTGGGCTGCATTACAGAGCAGCACAGGCCAGTTACTGCCTCAGCCCTTTCAGAATCTCTCATGAAATAAAGTGAACAGCTGTAAATGATCAGTAAAGGGGAGGAATGAAGACATGCTTAGTAGAGAATGCTGATCAGAAGGGAATGGGGATCTTATATCACACAACGTGCTATGCTCCAAAGCAGTGAGGATCTTCTCCTAAGCAATATCCCAAGTGGAGTTAAGCCACATGTCTTATTCCCAGCATTTAATACTGTCAGCTAAGGAGTAGCACCAAATCAACAAAGGACAGCATACACATCTGTCACGTAGCTCACCTGCTCCCCATTTCGCAGCATATTTCTTTATTCATCCAAGTATCCCCTCTGACTATGTATCATCACAGGAAACCATAAAAAAGCTTTTCATAGCTTTTGAGAGTCTGCATACACATACAAATACATGCAGTATAAATCTGCACTAAACAGCTCAAGGATAGACTGTTAATGCTCCCACTCTAACATTTCACTCTGCAGCTGAGGTCAAGCCTTTTCCTGCCTTCACTGATGTTGCTGGGAGCTCCCCAGCTCTCAAGCTTATGTTGCTAGTACTGTAACAAGGCTGGATATGAAGTGAGGGTGTTATCTTAGGGCAATTTAATTCTGTAGCAAAAACTCCAAGGAATTTAGTGAAGGATAAGACCCTCTCCACCATTAGGAAAGATCTCTTCCCTTTTTACCTGTTCCACGCAAATCCCTGCATTAGAGACTGTGAGAGGAGAGCTTTGTACATTCCACCCACTCCCGGAGAAGCCACCGTAGCCCTCTGTGAATGTGGAGCCCTTAAATGCTTATTTAGCTGCAGAACAACCCCAGCACTCCATGATGATTGCTGCTGTTTTGTTGTAGCAGAAAGCAAGCAATACAAGCAACCATACTGCAGCCTCCTGGTGCTGCACTCAGTCACAATTTATTCCCATTCTACAAGATGTTTTGGTTAAATATACTGCAGATTTGGATCCGATATTTTTCCCCATATCAGCAAGATCAAAGACACAGAGAGAGAGGGAGGAGGGAGAGAAAGAAAGGAGGGAGAGAGAGTGAGCGCATGAGCACAAGAGCAAGAGAAGCACCGCTGCTTCGAACCAGGAACAAAAGAGAGAAGGGCACCCATACCAGGACACGGTGTTGCAGTCACAGAAACCTCACTAATGACTAAAGCATCTATCAGAGAGCCAGACTGCGACTGCGTTTTGCTCCTAGAAGGAAACAAACAGACTCTAAAGTCCCCGTTATAACCTGCAATCAAACAGGAGCCCCTTCCCCGCCTGAACCAGAGCAGGCAGTGGGCTGGAGCTGCCACAGAAATCAGCGAGAGCAGCGCATGGCGTGCAAATCTGATACGTGCATCAGCAACACCATGGGCAGCCGCTTCAATTATGGCTAAAATTAAAGCAGGTGGTTTCAGATTTCGAGTTTTATCCCCTCAGCTCCCGTTGCTGTCATCTGCTTAATGAATAACAATTGCTTTCTTTTTGCACAACCTCAGCAGAGCTGCACTGCCCAGCATTTGTTTGCCAACCAAGCAGCAGAGCTTTAAAGATGTAACTGTGGAGTGGTGTTTTTTTTCTCTTTCAGTAAACAAATGCCAGGCTTCTGGGGTCAAGAACACTGAACAGAAAATTCACTGGCCCTCTCAAACCAGAGCAGGGCTTTATCAGGCGGTGTTGCTAGGGACTACCGATGTGCAAGCAAGAAAGCCGTCAGGATCCTTACATCGTAGTTTACAGGCTGGGATGTACACGCAGCCCGCATATTCTGCTCTCGGTGGTGCTGGGTAATTGCTGAGTTCTGGGGGAGCCTTTCCCGCTGGCTGTCACAGCCTGGGTTTGGCAGTGCTCGCACTGCTCCCTTCCCGGTTGCCAGGCGGTTGAGGACCCTGGGGAGAGAGGCGCTGGCTGGGTGGGCTGGACTGGCGCTGCAGAGCCATAGCCCAGCGAGAAGGACGACAACAGCGGCTCCCAGAAGCACAAATCATCCCCGTGCCCGCTTGTGGGATAACGTGGCATATTCCTGACAGGCGGAGGAGCTCCCTGGGAGGGCTGGTGCAGAAACAGAGGAAGCTGCATCCCCTCCCGGGTGTTCCGCTCTGCAGAGCTCTACATTCCCTGCAAAATGGGAAACATGTCTCTCTGAGACACGGAGGAACCGGCACAGCTTTGTCCCTGCTGGTGCGGGCACAGCAGCTTTCTGCGGAGGCTGATGTTACTGCAGCAGGAGAGGAAGGGGCAGCTCTGCCCACCAAGGCGGAAGGGCATCCCAGATGTGTCTCCTTCCACTTGGAGGGGCAGCAGGTGTCATGTTAGATGGCATCACAAAATCTCTCTGCTGTGCATAAGCTGCTGTTCAGAAGGAAGGCTGTAAGGGTGGCTTTTGGACCAGACCTTGTTCTATTACGTTTCACCAAAATTTTACACTGAAATAAACCAGGTATTATGCAGAAATACCGATCAGGTCCCCATGTACAGAAAAGAAAACTTTACATCAGCATGCAGAAATGCTTATGTGGGCACAGAAACCACAAGAACAAGTCCTTTTATTTTGCAAAAAGCGGGAATTAAAGCTGCAGAGCAGTAATCACTGATGGTTTTGACATCCTGTAAATGCCTTTGATTGGCAAAAGCACACAGAAGCATTGCCGAGATCAGTATCTCCCACTGAAATCCCTGGAGTCGCTGCACAGCAGTCGAGCAAAGGCCTATAGTATTTTTGCTGGAAAGTGGTTCAAGTTGCTTATTATTGCCCAACACATGCAAGCTGCTTGATCTTTTGCAGTTAGCTTATTAGCAGAACTCTAGATGGATAAAAGCAATACTCTTCAAAATCCATTATTAAAATAGGATATTTTGCTTTTCTACAATGTTTTGATTCCAATGGATTTATTATGCTTTTTAATAGCTAATGCTTCTGGGAGTTAGCAGTATGGCAGTATTTTTTCTAAACCATTATTTAAAATACTGTTCAGTAAAATGTAAAATATTAATTTTTTTTCTCCAGAGGATCCTAAAATGTTAAAAAAAATAAAAATCCAATATGCTTCAAGCTAAAAATTGTGACTCAAATTCTGTAGTACTTAAATTGAAGAGCAATCCAACTAAAGCTGATTGGAGACTGCTGACTGTTTCTCTCATTTATCAGGAGTGATATTTGAAGTAGAGCACAACTCCCCAATGTACATCACATACCTGAGCTGCTAGTCTGGAATGCTGGCATATGCACTTTTTCACCCATTAAAAAAGATAACCCTGTGAAGGGTGAGACTAGAAGCAGAATCCAACTTAATAAGGTGGAATTGCACAGCTACAAAAGTAAAAATTAAAAAAGTCTCTGGGCATTGAAGAGTGCCACCAGCAAAAACAAAAAGCAAAACAAGATTAAAAACAGCAGAGCATACTTCTGAGCACTGCTGAAAATGGCTGAAGGGTATCCTGCAGACAGCCAGAAATGACAATATAAAGACATCAATCCCCCCCTTTTTTTTCTTCTGTGCATGCTCAGGACCTCAACGAGATAGAAGACAATGAAGGGTTAGTTGGAGTCCAAACAATGCTGGCAGCAATGTCTCAGCAGCAAAGATCAGCAGTCTTGCAGCTGAGTTCAGCCCCTTTACATCCCTAATTAGCAGCATATTTTTAAGACAGAAAGTTGAAATACACTTTCTGCAGAGCTGCTTTAATCTCCAGTAGGAAAACAGGGCCAAAGCTTAGTTCTGCGTGACTGGTATCTATATGCATGACTTTGTAGATAAGTGATCTATTCATGTGATTCAAGTCCTCTGTGCACTTTCAGGGCTGGTGGACAGAAGACTGTCAGAGGAGGAGACTCAGGGAATCCAAAGACTCGTCCTTGCTCTGCCCCTGGCCTCTGGGATGACCTTGGCCACAGCACCGCATCTCCTTCAGTCTCACTTTTATGAATGGGGTCTATGGGAATGTTCTCCCTATAAAGCACTTGAAGTCCATTGCTAAAATGAGAGATATTACTAGTAACACATACTTCAAGCTCTGTCAGAGTTGCATTTCAGGTTACCAAACTGAAATCCTCCCAGGGAGCACAAACCAAATGCTGCAAAAATGCTGCATTTTCTCCAAATGAAGTGTTTCCCTGCCACAATGAGTGAAGCAATGGTGCTACCACTAGGATTCTTTTTTTCCAGTCTGTTCCCCAAGGAAAGAAAAGGATATGATCACATTATTCTCAGTCTGACTTTTACCTGCAATAACTCAGGGACACATCAGACAATTTTGCCAAACCAGAGAAAAGGAGAAAGGCAAAAGAGATCTTAAGTTTCTCCATGTTTTGTGATAAATAGGCTGTCCAACAGAAGATGGGCAGACAAGTAGTCCATATGCTGAGAGACAGCTTGCAATGCAGGCTCAACCAAAACATCAGACACTAGCAAGTCCACATAAAGGCAAGCCAGAGAAAAATAAACTTCTTAAGTTTAATGGCTCACAGAATTACTTTTTATTTGTGTATGGGTGGGGAAAGGTTATTTATTTTAAACAAATATTGCCAGCTCTGAGGCATTTAGCTTTTACTTTTCTTCCCTTTAAGCACAGTGAAGCTTGATTCTTTGTCTGAACTCCTCAGGTATCAAAATATTGTTTGCAATGTACATCCACCCAAATAAACCAGAGTGAGCCCACTAACACCAAATATAAGCAGTTTCTGATGACAAAATTTGGTTATTCTACCTTACCATCTTTGCACTAATGTTTTTGTCTTGAAATACACAAGTGTGCAAGAAATGCACATACAAATATGTGTTTGGAAATAAATTTAGTTGCAAATAAAATTAATTGACCAGTCAAGACAGCAATAAATGAGAAATTTTAGGCACTGGACATTCACAAACACATATTTCTGTCCCGCCACTCTCTTCTTATAAGCCAAAGGGACATGAAAAGTCATATCATCTTCCTCCTCAAAGTGCTCAGATAAACCCTGCCACCTTCTGTATTTCTGCTAGAAGTAGATTGATGGTATAAGAACTTTTTAGACTGAAGAATATTTTTTGGCCTTCCAATATTTACACTAGACTTATACTATTCCATTGATTTTGTTTGTTTTTAAGGAAGAATGTTATATTCATGAGGTAGTACTTTTTGGCCAGTCAACTTGATCAAAACCTCTTCAATTAGATGCAGCTGGCCTAGAGTGTTGACATTTGGTCAAACACACACAACCAAGTTTATACTTGAGGCTCATTTGTTCCACATATCCAAAGCTCTATATTCCACCATCCAAGCTTTTATTAAAGAAGTGTTGCTAGTCCTTAGACTCATATTGGCACACTTAAAGCCAAAAGGTAAGCAAATTGCTGGAAGATTGCAGTCTCCTACACTTGGCCAGCTTAATTTACCATTTATTTTCCAATGTAATTTACTCCCCAGAAACTCAGTTTAAAAATTGGACTGACACAATATTTCCAGGCTGAAGGATGCAGAGTGTCCCTGTGCAGTATTTGGTCCAGCTTCCCACAAAATACACAAAACCCTGTTGACACTACAGCTTGTGGCTAAAATTGTTTTGGGCAAGGAAACGTGATCGATGGAGACAGCAGGTCCCAGAACACAACCTCCAGTTTATGACAGGGTGGACACACACACATACCAGAGACAAAGAAGGGAGCGGTCTGCTTCACTTGCTGCAGCTCACAGGTTCCTGCTAGGGAGGATTCAAGCTGGAGACTCTGGAGGTTGTTCTACCGTTATCTGGGCCTTTGGGTACAGAAAACCTTCCTGCTTGTCTCCTGTGTGACCTGTTTTCTTACTGTCACTTGCAGCTAAGGGATATAACATCAGGGGACTGAAACACTCCTGGCCACTGAACAAGCGCCTGTGTACGAACAATGCTTACTGTTACCTGGGAAAAGGACAAAAAATCTTTGTCCCTTGAAAACACAGAGCATTTTTAGAGTCCTGCAACCCTCTGAGGTTTGGGTGCAGCAACAGAGATGAGACTACAAGTGTCCTACCAGTCCTCCAAAGGGAATGGAGACACAGCCAAGCATGTATTTGTCTTCATTATCTTACTCTCTGTGGACCCACAGAACATAAAGACTCATGGTCTTAATGTGTTCACGCCAGTACTTCTATTTGCAGAATTTAAGCAACTACTTCAAATATAAACTTCTGTTTCACAGGATCATGAACTAATTTACCCTATTACCTACCCACCTATGTGCAGGCTCAGGCAGTCTGCACCAGCTGAGCTGTGTACACAGCACAGAGCCACACAAATAGGATCTTCTGCAGGCACTGGTGAACTCCAGCCTGGTGCTGGCAGCAGCACAGGCATGCCCAGAGAACCAAATCACAGCACTCAGGGTGCTCACATGAAGGTGATGGACTGGGACTCTTCAGCAGGGGAGAGGCCTCAGTCCTTATTTTGGGGCTATGGGATAAATCTAATTCCTGAGCATCACTGGCACACAGGCCAATAACTTTGCTGTGATGCAAATGGCACATGCAACAACAACATGTAAACAGTCTGGGGTGAGACAAGAAGCAATGAAATCTAATTGCAAAGGCAATGAAATGGAGTGATTTGCAATAATTTTGCAAAGGCAGGTTTTCCTGTTTACTCTGCAGACAAACTGGTACCTGCAGAAAGGCTCAGCGCCTCATGGACACTAAAAACCTAACAACTGCCTGTAAAGAATTGTTTCCATTGCTCCACAGCCTCAGCCACTGTCTACAGCACAACACAAGCAATTAAATCCATAGACTATTTCGCTAAAATGAAGCTTTTGCCTGTGTCAACTGGGTTGCTAAAACCATGGGATGAAAAGAGATTCTTGGACTCAGTGGTTTCTGTGCAGCACTTGGACCCATCTTTGGCATTTTTACTGGGTTTGCTTTCAATCTCTGCTCAGATTTCCAGGAGCTGTCATTACGGTGTCAAATACCTTCATTGCAAAGTCCCTCAGTCTACATTAAACTCTTAGGAATTTTAATCTGCCTGCTAAAGAGACTCAGGAACAAGTTTTTCCAAGCCAAGTCATACCCCTCCCCATGTGCCTGTTTTTCTGCTTCCAAAACCTCAGAATGAGTTTTCATTTAGTTTTGACCCCAAATGTAACATTGCTGAAATTGACTTAGATAGTCCCTAAAAGATTAACAACCTTATTTATTAAAATTAATATTTTCCTAAAAAACAAAACACAAAACTCAAGCAGCAGCTTATATATAAAGCACTCCACTATGTACATGCAGACCTATAAACTTAAACCCTAATTACTATACCATGTTAGGAAAAAATAACTCAAATGAAATAATGAAAACCTGAACAACAAAAAGATGCATTTTAGAGATGTAAGTGGCATTAATGTCAGAGACAAGATGAATACATCAATATGGTAGTGACCAGATTTGCTAGGGTGGCAGCCCATTATTATAAAGAATATATTTTACATCAAAACCACTAAATATGAGTTTTAAGCACGTGAATAGTCTCTTGTAATTCACATGGATTAATCATGGGCTTGAAACAGCCTACGTGTTTATATACTTGTAGAATAAAGAGTTACTTTTTAATATCCTTTGTTTCTATCCAATATGTTAAGTTGAATACGACATATGTGTATTTGGTATTACTCTCAAATAACCTCTCAGAATATTGAGCTGCCATGAACACAAGTAACTTACAAAAGCTCGTAACTCAGGTGCAGTTACGTTACAGGAGTCACAAAGTTTACTCCAGAATCTGCTTTCTTCTCACATACATTAATATTAAATTTTTAAAACACTTCACCTATGAATCAGGAATGGCCTCCATACTAAGCATGTTTTAAATCAGGTTACCATTTTGTTTTAAACAGCGACTATAAAGAAACAGCTCATACTGGGTAAATAAATGAGAAAAGGCAATTAGAAACAACAGAGGACTTGGTTAGTGATACACATATCTGGAACTAGGAAGAACATTAGGAAACACAGCACATACTAATTTATCCTGGAATCCAGACTGAGTGTTTATATACACTTCACACAAGTCAACAAAATCCAACCAAAAGCCTTTCTGTCAGTATTCACAATTTTAATTCTGTCCCTTGCCTTTACCTTTTAATGCATTGGTGATAACATATGATGTGCCCAAACCATGGTCCACAGCCAAAGAGTTTTAACTCACACTGCTTTTACCTGTCAAGATCCTCAATTCAAGCCTCACACGTAGCACTCACGAGGTCATCCTTTTCAATAAATCTGCCTTGGCACCAACCCTGACACCCCTCTCATTATACCAGGGTGCTTCATTGCTGACATTTGACAAACAAGTAAACTAACACCATCATCCAGCAGCAAATGTTTCAGAAAAAGGATAAGCTTCACATTAAAAAATTGTTCTCCTTGCTCCCACATCTGCTAAAGAAGTTGGCATTTCTTCTGAACATATTGCCACTAAAATCTTTATTATTATGGGCTTCTAGAAAGTTAACAGCTAGAGGCTTGATCATGCAAGCACAGCTGGGCATACAGTTTGGCAGCATAAACAAAGCCATTGTCTTTGTATGATCAGATCCCATCCAGCACAATAACATGGCAATTATAGACGCAGGTGAATCCATTCATTTGTAAGGCAGGAGATGGCATAAACCATCTTCTAAAAGATAAGGAGAAAACATTCGCAGCATTTTAATGCTGCAAAGCCCCGTCTGACAAATGTATCTTCTCTAATCTGTTTTCATCTTTTAACAAGGAGTTCTTGTCATTCTACTAGAAGTACCAATTCAAAAAATCTGTTCACAAAATTGGCCCCCTACATTAAAAACAATAAAAAGTTCCAAAGCAGAATCTCTCAAATAAATGCAAAGAAAACAAAATACTAACAGATAGAATAAGCTTTATTACTGGTGATATATCTTAGCAGATATTAATATTCTAACCACAAGGCCTAATAATTTTATTAACTTAACACTACCTTCTTCTACCAGCTGTGATAGAAATACTGACTGTGACAAAGACAAATAAAATTTGGACAAGAGCAAGATTTTGAAAAAGAACTCCTGATAAAAAGCAGAGAAAGGGGTACCTGAAAATGTGCACATATGCAAGTCACCTGATCTAGACACCATATGAAAATAATTATCTTTTGAGTTTACTGCACCACTAGTATCTTTCAAAAGCCCTGATATTTGGAGAGGCACTGCAGTAAGGAATGTCATCTTTTATTTTTTTCTTTTTTAAGATGAACGTCTGCCTTCTCCCTTAGGCTCTGGTCCTACTTTATGTTTCTACAGGCACGGCAGCACACATGTAAGCAGTTTTATTGAAATCAAGGAGCCTTTATGCAGTTGAACTCATTCAGTGCCTTTGGGACATGGTCTTTAGAGAGCAAACTAATGGGATAGGTATCATCTTCCTTCCGCTATTCCATACAAGCAGGACAGCCAGCCCCCAGCCACGCACAGGATCTGTGCAGGGCTGCTCCTAGAACACATGAAATGCCCAAGCCTGTGCCTGCTGGGGGATAATGAAACACAGCAGTAATAGCACACTGCTAAGAACACAGGAACCTCAGCTCTGCAAACACTTCCATATGTGATTAATCCTGAATGAACGCTACTTAATTGGATTCCAGATAATAGTGTCTGAAGAAATCCTTACAGAAACACAAATTTACACTGGCTCAGATGGAAACTGTGACATCTGGGCTAAAAACCAACTAGCAACTAATTAGTTTAAGAAAAAGACGACAAAAACATGCCACTACAGTAGGACACAATGCTTAGCATGAGATGCCTTGCTTAGGTGTATCCCTGCCAGGATCTGCCTCCCTTAACACCTTTTTCCATGTTCATGGCATTTGGGACAGTAAGGTGGGAACCTTTGCAGATATGCAGACAAAGATAGTCTCTTATGCTGGTAGGTGTGTATGCAGAAACAAGCAGACACTTCCCTCCACCCAGTGATTGTAAACCCAGTGACAACTGACTCACAGTCGTGGGTCTGTGAGAAATACAAGCTGCAAGTAAACTGAAATTCAGCCTGTAAAAGGAAAAGGCTAACACATCTGGGAAAAAGGATTGGCAATGTAAGAGAGAGAAAGCTGGAAGCAGCAATACTACAGGAAGCCAACAGTGGACCACAAGATACATTTGAACAACCAATGTGCTGCAAAGGTCAAGGCAATCTGCAGCAATCCCCATCTACAAACACATGTCCTGCCAGGGAGCGGGCAGAGAACTCCACATGGTGCAACTGCACCCCAGGGAGTGATCCAGGCCCTGTGCAGGACATGGCCATACAGGCTGGGAACACGTTGTAGGAGCTAAAGAAAAATACACATGTATTTAGGGCAACACACACCCCAAAAGCAATAAACGGGACCAGCGGGATTGATTACAAACAGTGCTGAGTAACAAATCCTATCCCAAGAAAGGAAGACAAGCCATGCATGGACAGCTTCATTTTTGCTATGGAGTGCAAAACACACCCTTCCATGCCTGCTGGCTCTGCCATAGCCATCGTGCTTGGGTGGTCTCTGCACAAGGAGTAGGAAAGAGAAAGGCAAAACTCAAGAGTGGGAAGGATAGAAACCTTTCAATGTACAGTGCTCTGCTTTCTGGCATCCCCTTAGATTGCTTTGCCAGGACAGCCAACCCATGGCACATGCCAATCTAAATACCCCTCCATTGGTGCCTCCCTCCCTTGCTCCCACCCCACAGCTGCTGCAAGGGAAGATACCGATAGTGCCATGGGAAAGGTGAACCATAAGTGCCTGACATCTAAACTTTTCCCAAAGGATAAGTGGAGGACGAGCTGGAGGAACTGCCTCCCAGTTACCAAGCAATAGGTTAGGAACTAGAGTAACAGCCAGGAATGGAGACCTGGATCCTTGTTTTCTTCATGTGGAGGAGATTCCAGACCAGGAAGATACCCCGTCCTCCAGGAATTAAAAGAAGGGGTTCACAGTATCACTTTCATGGAGACTTGAAGGCTGTAAAATTAAGATTTGTAGAGCTGAAGAAAAACTAGTGAAAAAGAGCTGCTTGAATTCAATGACTTTGTATGCAAAACACCTCAACATATCAAGGGAATGAGAGCAGCTCCAGAAATCTTCTTTGCAATGATGGCATTTGCTCCTCTATTGCACTTTCCTGCTTCTCCCACCTGGATTGCATCTCCAGACTGAAGCTACATGTCTCTGTAAGGTCACTCCCTACATTATTATTTTCAATATGTACTTATATTGGCATATTTAGTAATCCAGTCTGATATAGGGTTGATTCCCAGAAATGGTTTGCATTATTGTACACTTGTGTCTTGAGCTCTCCCAGACTTAGAAGTTTCTTCTACTCATTGCCTCAGTGCGTTTTTATTCTCTGTGTTGTAAATGGCTTCCCAGGTAGGTGCCTTCCAAGACCAAGGAGAACAAAGTTACTGACTTTAAAGGCTGACACACTGTTCCCTAGTTGACATCAGTGACACCACAGTGATACTAGTAAGGTCCCTACAGTCTGGAATTTTTTCCTTCTTCCCTGGCCCTATTTACTCTGCTGCATGTAAGATGTTTTGTTAACTGATGGTCTTAAAGAAATTCTTTGGTGTATGATATTCCTTGCCCTGTTTTTCCTCTTTTGTTACATTATGTCTTCTATTCAAGCAGCCAAACCAGAGCTGGCAAACATCCTCTCTCTAGGTTTTTTACACATTGCTGCAAGGCAAAATAAACAGTTGTTTTCAGTTTGCATTGTAGGGGCTACAGATGTATGCTAATTAACCTTTCAGTCTGCTAATGGAAAGCTGAAAGAGATTTAAATGTACTTTTCTAAGGCAGAGGCCAAAGTCTATGGACACCTGTCCTTTTTAATGTTGGGCTCTGTGCTGCCCAGAGCACAGTACAATGTCATCTCCTCCCTTTATGTTGACTCTGAAGGCACTTTCAGACTTCAGCAGGGCTTTACAAAAGGCCAGGAGGCAGAGATAACATCCTTCTGAAATTCAAGGACATTATGTATCTTTTTGGAGCAGCAATGATGCCAAGGATAATATTTGGGTCGACCTGAGACCCTTTAAAGGATGGGGAACTTCAGAGCGGGGCAATAGGAACTGCATCATAACATGGGAACTTCATTGTTTTGTTAAGATGCTGCAGTATTTACTCAAATTTCTTACCTTCCTTTTGTTTTCTAGAACAAAGAATTAATATAAACAAACAATCAAAATGAACTCCCAAGGCCAGGTTTCGTATACCCTTCAGGCAAAAGTATTATCAAGCCTCTCATATCAAATAGTCTGAGCAGGAGAAAGAAAAACTGGAAATGCATCTGCAGTTTAGATCCAGTTTCAGTATCAGGTTTAGAACTGGCTGCTACACAAATGAATGAAACAATCTCAGATGTGCAAAACCAGGACTGCAGAGACCTTCCCAGGAGGAGGATGCAAGGATCTGTTTCCTTCTTTAAGTTTTAGAAGCTTTACCTCATGATTCTCTCATTTGCCAAATATTTCTTGGAATCTTTCAAATAACTGTTCACTCTTGTTGCTCCTATTGTGCTTCAGCCAAAACACTGGGCCCTTCTCTGTTGATGCTGCCTCAGTTGGAGTCCAAAGTCAACTGCTGTCCTACCATGGCAATGTGCTACACCTGTTTGAAGCATCTAATCTTGTCCATGGGACCATGTATACCTGTGCTCAGAACAGGTATGTGTATACACACATGTCACAGATACAGATGACAGGGCAGACTTGAGGAGCACCTAAAGAAACAGTGAAGTACTGATGTTCATCTAATTCCTAACACCTTTAAAAAGCTGGCTCCACAACCTCTTCCTGCCTGCTTCACACAAACTAATTTGCAGTGTTTGTTGCTATATTTATCACTCAAATTACAGTATTACTGAGAGGCCTCAGGCAGGCTCGTTCTCCCTTCTGTCTCTCAAGCACACAGTGGAAGGTCTTTACTGCTCAGACGCCACCATTTCAAAAGTTAAAATGTCCAACCTCTCTACATTGTCGTCACTTCTCCAGCATTATCAGGAAATCCTTTCATCTGTCCTCAAATGACAATTGTATAAACTTACTGTCAGCAACCACTTGCTTACAAGACTTTTATTACCCTAAATGAAGGAAGACTTGTTAATGCATTATTATGATGGGAAAATCAGGAAACGAAGAGCGTAAAGACGGGAAACTCAGTCTTCATTTTGCTATCCACAAAAATTCATTCCAGTTGGGTGTTCTTTACACAATAACAAAAAGATCTATCAATTAATGAGGGGAAACTAATATTTCTCCTATCTTTTTGTAGTAGGAACACACAGATTGACTTGACAGGCTACAGATTTCACTGAAAGGGGCACCCTTCCTTCAGCCAAAGCATGTATCCAATGATTTCCATGAGATCAGTTGATGAAAATTATTCAGTGGCTTCAAAGTAACAAGGAAAAATATCTAATACAAAGTCCGTACAGTATGGGTATGAAAAACCTTAGTTACTTATTGCCTCAAAACTTGTGAGACAACTGTCTTCATTCTGGGTTAGCTTCATTTGGACTTAAAATCATGACACTGCAGGAGAAAATGTATTCATCTATTGTCATTTACACAAAAAGACTGGACTTGCACATTTGGGGCTAGTTATTTAAACTCATTAAAGAGGGAAAAAACCAAGAGAGAGATTTAAAGAACTGCATTTTAAAGATGTTTTTCCATATACCCCTGCTGTGTTAACAACAAACATAGAACATCTTGGCCCCAAAATGATTCCTTTGCCAAACAAGAGCAACTGGAAAGGTTTTACTATAAGCTATGGTTCAACTTTATATATAAAAAAGATGACATTTTATGCTACAATCCTCAGATTAAATCTTTTTTTAATTCACACTTAAAACTGAATGCAGGAGGATGGAAGAAGACCATGAGCTGCTGAAGTTCCCTACTTTCCGAATGCTAGGAGAATTCATACTTCACTTCTTGTTACTTTTGTTTTAGGAAATGAAGGAATTGGTACTCAGTGAGCTGACAAAGTCATTGAAAAAGCACTCACACCTTCTCTAAAATATGACCAGGTATCTGCAAATAACAGTTTAAATGATTTCTAAGCAACATGTGTCAGTTAGAAAGTAAAAACAATTCCACAAAGGACTCACTGCCTTAAATGTGCTCTTTTCCAACACACCACAGCAGAAGTCATGGGAGTGCTGCCTGAAGGAGCCATGACCTCACCATCAGTTCTGAGGATAAGACAGACCTTTGCAGTAATCAGCAAATCATGTCTCATCTCGGAAAGGAACAAACAGAGACCTGCCATGAAAAATTGCTTGCAGATCTCTGAGGACTGATGTATGAGTGAGGTACATAATTAAAGAGGGAGGGAGGCTGAAGAAGCCCTGAGCTGGTAAAGAAGTCACAGGAGACTCATATTTAGTAACACGGCAAAAGTGAGGTCATAAACCGGAGCAACCAAATGGGAAAAAGAAGAAAAGCACATGGTGAAGGACTGGACAGGTCCCAAATGGCCAAGGAGAAAAGCTCAAAAGACTGCAGACTGAGTTTTGGCAGAGAAACACAGAGAAAGGTCTGTTGTCTATTTCTGATGGACCCTTTGAAGTTTTCTGGATCTAATATCATTTTTGTCTGTCATTCTTTGCCAAAAAAGATAAACCCTGCCAGGGAAAAACCCACCTTCCCTTACCCTTATTCTAGCATAAAAACAAATGGTCTGTTTAAAATATCAAACACTTAAAATACAGAATCTTTCTTCTATGGTGTGTTTGAAATTTTGATATTTTCAAGCTGTCATACTTGCAATTAAAACGGACCAAAGTTGTTCCTGGTTAAGTACCCTGTAGTTCACCAAATTATGTCAGAAGATAGGCCTTGGTCCTACACCTACAGCTTCATCACAATCGACCCACTAGCTCCAGCCATAGTTCAGTGAACTGGAGGAGCTTACCTTTAAACCCTTCCCTTGAATTATTTTAGTTCATACTCTCAGGTATGAACTTACTTTCATACCTCGTTGGATGGGGGACACAGTCAACAATACTGAAAATAGGCACTCGGCTAAAAACTACCATGTAATCATTACATTTATGACGCTCAGCCCACCACAGACATTAGTTCCCATTAAAATGACAGCATTTACTGTGCATTACTCTAAGCAATATACAGAAAATTTCACATCTATTTGCAACTCTAATACATTGAAGTGCCCCAAATACCATTCTGCCATTGCTATTGGCAGATACTTTTTAACAGTGACATTCTTATGAGGATTGCTAGCTAACTAGCAAATTTGGAATTTAAGTACGTGTTAACTCAGAGTAGCAATAAAAGAACTGGACAAGAGAAACAGGAGTCCAGAAAATAGGAAAGCTGCTCTCACAAGATAGTAAAATACACTTTCATAATAGTTGGTGTGACACCAACACTTTAAAGGCTATGTTCTCCTCCCAACACAAAATATTCTAAACAGCTTTAAACATCCATGTGTTTTACACTAAAATACATTGTCTTACCTGCTCAGATCTCATGTGTTGTCCTAAACCAACTTCACTATCCTTACACAAACTACTTGTGTTTACTCAAATACAAATAGTGCTTGTCTCCCCAGCTGTACAATCCTAGATTTCTGTATAATAATGGCCTCAGACACTTATTTGGGCATGTTCTTATTTTATTGAGGTCATTCCAGACTTTTTCTCTGCTCTCTACAGTTGCATTAGCAGTTTCCTTCCTATTTTTAAATCAGCAGCTAATTTCAGCAACTAAGTGCCTATTGTTTCTTCAGGGTCACTCATAAAACAAACACAATTATTGATCTTTCTGAATCTACCACTAGTTTTTCCCTTTTATCTCATCTGAGTGACTAGTCAAGGGGCAATTTCTCAATAACCCAGGATATCTATCCTAGATAAACTAGGGTATCTGAAGAGAGATATTTTTCTGTCTATATGTACTAATACAGTGCCTACCACAGCAGTAGCCAAGCAACTCATAAACCTTAGTGATTTTGTCTCCACTCTACAACTTTTTAAAGGGGAAAGTGTTGTTAACTGTCTTTTACAAACAAGGAAGTAAGACACAGGGGGATTTAGTGTTTCAAAGGCAAAGACCACTCATGAAATGTACAATGAATTGAATTCTTATTTTCTATGTTTTAACCACAATGGCATCTTCCCTCTGTTTTTGTAGGCTCTCTGGATACCCAGTTGCTTATTTGCTGGATAACAACAACTGATGACCTGGCCAGTTGGTATTTATTCTGCATTTTTGATGAGCATCTGAAGACAACAGACATCACAGACTAACAGAAAAATCATGTTAAACCAAACTGTTGTCTGTATTTCATCTACCATTATTATTAAGCTTCAATACAATTCTTAGGCCTAAACCCTAAACCTACTCACTGTCCTCCAGTCAAGCTAAAGGAAATTTTGGCTTTGCACAAGAAAATGTGATACCAAAATGCAAAGCAGCCCTTCCAGGTAATGAGACCTAGAGTGACATCTTTCAGACATCAACTATTGGGCCACAACCACTTTGGACAAGGGTGGCAAATTTTGTCCCTTTAAAATTAATTCTGGACCAATCCACAAAGAAATTTTAAGGTGTGTCTGCTATAACACAGCATCAGTTATTAGAAAAAAATTTCCAGCGGTCCTCTGGCATATCATCACTGTCTAAGCACTTTCTGCACCTTTTCTCTCTCTTTACTCAGAGGGATGGAAGTCAGTCTTGCTGAACACTAGATCAACATACCACCAAAGAGAAGGGGTGGGAAGCTGATGGTGTAGGACTAGAGACTGCTGCCTGTGCTGGGTTTGTCTGCTGTGCTGGGCCACGTGGAGCTGGCTGAGCCCACAAGAAGAGCCCACCCAGAGAGAGGCAGGAGTCGCTGAGCTGGGTCCAACTCTGCCCTGCTGCTGCTGGAGGCTCTGGGATCCGCAGAACCTGCTCGGTGTGACAAGACCCATGCACACAAAAATACATGGTTGGTTCTGTGCCAGGTCAGTTATGTCTGTGTGTTTCATTAAAGGGCAGGCAGAGTACTTCTGTCCTGCTGTAACACTTCTCAGGTTTATTAAACATAGTTTAAGGAGTTTGTCCCTAGACAGGAAATTCATGCCAAAGGTCTCAGAGATGCCAAACACCATTTGGTAGCGACAATAACACTGCCATTTAAATGTATTGTTACTCTTACTAAGCTATTATATTAGCATGAAATATGTAAGTTTTTATGAGAATACAAAGATCAAACACGCTAATTGCATAATGAATAAAGAAGTAGCTAGAAACCACTCAAAGATCTGGAAACAAGTGAATCCCCTGGATAACAGGCATTCAGTTAATCAGAGTATCAGAGTTGCATTCTCAACTCAAATATTTATTTTCTCCTTATTTGTATGCAATAATGTTTTCTTGGAAACAAAATAAAGACTAATGTCCTCAGTAGGTTTTTCGTTCCCTTGAGGGAGTGTGCATCAGGCAAAACTTGGCAACCAAGATGAAGAAAAGTCTTGGTAAAGACAGCACAAACTGTATTAGGTGAGGCAGACAGCCTGATCTACCATGAAGTTGTATGTAACTGCATCACAAGTTACAGGAGCACATTCTGTTTCTCTTGACAGTCCAGTGAACTAACACCCAGCACTAATGGTCCCCTGGCCTGACAGCTCTCTTCCTACCCCATGGAGCCCATACTCTGGGTGCTCTACAGTTTCTGCCCCTACTTGCTAAGTCATGTTAAAGCTAGAGACTGCCTTGTCTTCACTTGAACTTTACATCCTGTTAGTCTGCACAAAGGAAGTGAGCTATGTGAACAGCACACCTATTTTTTCCTAGTGAAGATGCACTTTGTTTGATATTATTGCCAACCAGATATCTATTTAGTAACCCAGTCAAAGGCTATGACCAGCTGCGTAGCATATAATGATCTTTTTGAAAGGAAAGAAAATGCCATTAAAACAAAAGGCCCCGTTCTGCCTCTGAGTAAACAAATGGGAGTTTTACAAAGGCTCAAAAAGGAAAGGGATTAACATGCTTCAACGTGGTAATGGTCTCAACTGTTCACATTAAAATTTTCACAGTAAATTAAACCATGACAGAGGTAGGAAAGAAGTCAATTTTCAGTGGCTCATGCTGTTCTGCTGACATAAATTGCCATTTTTTTAGGTAGTATATCCACCAACTGGTATAATGATAGAATTATAAAACCACAACCCATTGTTGATTATGTTCAACCCTTTGCATGCTAATTTTAGCCCTCTCTGGCAAAATAATTCAACACAGCACCTTATTTACAGGCTTCTAGATATTTAGCACCCTCTTGCTATCCTTTTTTCATCAACCTTTGCTTAAGCCTGCAGTGTTGGCCTTCCCTCCTTGTACAGTGTCTCCTGTTCAACACCACTTCTCCTGCTTCTTCAGTTCTACTCAGGACAGCTTTCCAACACTTACACCCGTACTTTCCCAGGGCTCTCTTGCCAAGGGTAATACTGTCAGTCTACCTTTACCCTGCTCATCTGTGTTTCCCTGCAGGTTGCATACAACACTTCACTACTTTCACGCTCTTTACAGTCTATAAAGACCAGCAACTTTCCTTGACTAGAGAGTGATGGCATGAAGCACCACCCAGTCATCCCAGTAAGGCTGGAGAAGACAAGTAAATACAGACTCACTGATGCCTGCCAAGAGTTCCCACAACACGTGTTACTCGGTGAGTTTACACAACAGTGACCAAAGAAGAGGGAAGGGACTGGCCGTGTAAGTGTTCCACGGTACCAGACCCCCTGGGGAAAGCTCTGCCCTGCGCTACTGTAGCAGCACCAGAAGTGGATGTTCAAACACAATTAGCGCTTCTCCGACCGCCAAATGCCCACCATGCCTTTGCACCTCAGTTATATCATGGCAGCATAAAACAAAAAATGACAAAGGCCTATGAAAGAAAGTCAACCCGGGAAAGGACAAGGTGCGGCGGGAGGCCCGACACCCAAAAAGCCTGGGTGCGGAGGGGTGGCCGCTGGGCTGGGGGGCTGCCACAGAGCTAGACCCCGCTTCACTCCCCGCACCGAGCTGAGCCTCCCCGGCCCTGGGGACACCCGCAGCCTGACCCCGGGCCTCGCCCCCCGCACACCTGTCCCTGTCCCCGTCCCGGGCCCTGCCCCTTCCCCGCGGGTGCCCGGCCCGCAGCGCTGTCCCCGCCGCTGCCCTGCCCTGCCCCGGGCCGGGAGGGCCGCTCTGCCCCCCCGGGGCAGCCGGGGGCCGGGGCGAGGGAGGGCGTAGAATAAACAGCATCGTTGTCATGCGGGCAGGGCTGCCGGCTCCCCAAGCCTCCTCCCCGCGATAACAACCCAGGTACAGCCCGCGCTCGCCCCCCTCCCTCCCTCCTCTCCCTCCTCCTCCTCCTCCTCCTCCTCCTCCCGGGGGGCCGGGGAGAAATCTGCAGATCAAAGAAAAGATGCACAATAATAGCGGGGTGGGTGCGCTCGGCGGCCCCCCGTCCG
>WBMV01007169.1:1345416-1406877 GCA_013396655.1 Campylorhamphus procurvoides | reverse complement strand
GGCCCCCCCGTGCGCGCCGGGCTACGCCGCCCGCTCCATCCCCGCCGCAGCCGCCGCGGCCCCGCGAAGATGGAGCCGTCTCCGCCGAATTACTCCTCGGGCAGCGACCGAAAACAGGATCTTCTTATCCTCCCCCCCACACACACACACAACGCCGCACCACCACCAACCCGCCCGCGCCTCCCCCCGCTCTTTCCCTTCCTGTTATTTTCTAGGTACACAGATCGGTTTCTATGAAAATAGGAGAGCAGAGAGCGCTCCAGTCCCGCCCGGCCCTCCCTTCCCCGCTGAAGCATGACATGGTTCTTTATGCGCGCCCGACATGGAGGCTGGGCGGCCAGGGGAAGCCGGCCGGCGTTTGCGGCAGGGCGGGCGCTGCTCCCGGTCGGCGGCTCTTGGGCCCGAGGTGTCCTGTCCCCCCCTGTCCTGGAGGCCCAGCACGGACCGGCTCCTCGGGGTGCTGCAGACCCCTCCTGAGCCCTCCCCATGCCGCCAGGACTTGGCGCTGAGCAGACGCTATGCAAGGGCCTGGCTCCCAGGCACAGGGTTTTCCCAATTTCTGTACCCAACCTCTCCCCCACCGCCAGCCCCTCCACCTGCCTTGTCAGCCTAAAAATAAACCCCACAGCCACCAAGTCATGGACCTCGGAGCTGCACAACGGGGGCTTTCCCTCACAGGGTGTTTGGGATCTGGCATCTGCCAGATGATGCCAGTTTTTACAAATGTGCACCCCTGTGGAAGGGAAGCACTAGGAACTCACAGATCCCAAATATTGCTGCTTTTACCATAATGTTAGCAGTTCAGTTGTAATGTGCATTTGCTATGTGTAATTGACATTTGCTATACTCAAGTATTGTCTAGTGGAGCAAAATTAGAAAAACACCTGCAAGGTGGGCTGTAAGTGGAAAAGTTTAGGACAGGTTTTTCTGCAGGTCTGGCTGAGACTGTAGCAGTGGGTTCCCCTACCACTCCCACATTCAATATAGCAACTGTCCTCTTTGGATTTGGCGAGACAGCTCTGCCTGAGTGCTTCTCTGAGTCCCAGGGAAAGCACCTGGCCACAGGCAGTTCCTGCTGGTGAAGAAGGAAATAGATGGCTGAAGACTGTAGGGTCATGTTTTGGAGAGAGAGTAGCTGGACCATAGAGAGCACTTCCAGGCTGCAAGGACTGGCAATGGCAGAGAAATAAGACAAATAAATATTTCTTCTAGCACCTGTTCCTGGGCTGGAACAGGACCAAGAAGACTCTTGCTGTTTATGGTATCCCCAGATGTGGCTCTGGTACCCAAATGCTGCTGTTGCTAGTACATAAGCCAATAAATTTTGTCACTCTGGGTCATAAAAAAGGATAAGCACTTCCTTGCTGGTGAAAGCACTGCTGTAAAATCATTACCTCAGGTATCAGTAGCAGACTAATAACGGGAAAAAGATTCTAAAAAGCCGGATAAACATTTAGATGTTTAGCCTGCACTGTGCTCAATGCTGTTATCTGTTCCTGAAGTACTGAGCTCAGTGACACGGTTGCCAATGCAGCCACCTTCAGTATAGACATGTGGCCAAACAGCTCACTTTCACTTTCTCATCAAATAGGATTTTGTATCCTTTTAATTGATACCTAATTTCAGTTTAAATGCCTTTCAGAAAAATGTAATATAAAATCTCTGACTATAGGAGCTGTGGACTCTGATCTGAGTCTGTCCAGAATAATCCTATGTGCTGTCTTACCTCCCATACCTGTATTACCAGCCTTACTTCCAGAATACTTACTAGAGAGGTGGAGCTGCCTTTTTTTTTTCTTGGTGTATATTATTTGCTTTTCATCTCAGATACGAATAGCTCTTTCTAGTATCTTATTTAATGACCTTAAATCAGACAGGAACAAGAGGTATGCCAAACTCTTCCAAAAGGAAACTCTACACTTTATATACACGCTCATGCAACAATGTATTGCTCATGTCAAAATAGCAACATTCGAAGAGACTAGATACAGAACTGAAATGCCTTACTGCAATGTGCATATTTTTACTTCCTTTTGTCCCAACATTGGTGTCTGCAGAGAATGCAGTGAACAAATAATGTTTCTAGTCTGCAGTGAAGATAATCACATATAGAGCTTCAAAGAAAACTCATCCCATGGACATGGAAGGATGAAGCTCTCTTTTCCTCTTGTGTATAGCTGTGAAGGATAAATGAGTTCCTAAGGTAAGAACTCTGCTCAGGTTTAGCCAGCTGAAAACTCTTAAACATTCTGCGGACAGTTCCTCCATCAAGCCAGGTAAAGATGCTGGGAGGGACAGAGGAGAAAAAGCAAATCTTCCTGCTGATAAATGAAAAAAACAAAGCAAATGATCTGCACATTAACAGCACAGAAATGCACCTTGGCACAAACAGCAAAGGAGCTTCGTAGTGTTCATAACCCCCTCAGCCACTCATCACAGCATACAAAGCCCGAGATCTCCTGCTCTCTCACCTGTATTCTGCTCCTTTCTCTTCTGTTACAAAGGGGAGTTCATCTACTCATTCTACACAGAAAAGGGAGTGAAGAGACTTTCTTCCAGACACTCCAAGAGCAGTCTCAGATCTTAACAGTGAATGGAGGGGTGCAGAGGCTTCCTAATATATGCACTGCATGTACATAGGCCAGGTCCTAAGTCTGCAGATGGCAACGGCTGTGTCTGCTCTGAGCACAAACATCAGCAAGTCATAGACACAGCAACAGCCTGTCCTTACGGAGCAAGGGAGACCTGCAGCAGGGATGCATCTTTCTTTCCTCCTAAACTCTCCAGAGTGGTAACACCAAGTTCTCTCTCGCCCTGCCAGGCAGGTGGTGTATTTCCAGAGCAGGGCAGTGTGCACAAGTACAAGCAGGGGAAGGGAGTAAAAGCAGAGGCCCAGCAGGACCATGCAGGGAGGTGGCAGGGCCAGGAGTGTGGTCAGTAGTGAAACCCTGAGTCACCCAGTAGAGATGGTGCCTGAGGTAACTATTTTGAAGTCATTACCACACTACTGAATTTTGCTTTCTCAATAATTGCCAGGAAACCATGTTCTTAAGCTACTGAGAATCTTTAAACTAGTTCTGGTCACTTTCCCCCTATTTGTATGAGGAGAGAAATAGCTACACATGCCCGGCTGAAAACTTTCATAGTGAAAGAATTTCATTGATTCAAAAGTGTGGATCAATCTTCAAGAGAGCACGTGGACATAAAAGGCCTAATTTCAAAAGAACCCTCCAAAGTCATGAATAAATTTTTAAACATACCTAAGTTTTGCATTCAATACTCCATGATCACGATCACCTATTTGTATGTGAACTATGCATGCTGCCATCTTGCACTTGCCATTTTGTGAGAAGCTGCCTACATTGTGTCTGTTGAAACCACACAGATTATTACATTTGCCTCTGACATTCCATCCCTGGCCACTTTACAATTTTTGCTTTCCCTGCTCAAATCTCCTCTGTGATCTCTGCAGCATGGGCACTTGTACAATCCACTTTAGTGCTGAAAATAAAATTATTTCTTTTTACTTATCTATCTATAGATGGCATAATTTTCTTCTGCATTTCCTTTTCCTGTATGTAAAAATGTGTCAGTGATGATTACAATGATTAGTGTTTTGCCTATGTCCACAGTAAGCTAGTCCTTCTCTGTTAAATATTTTAATAGGAAATTGTTCTGGATTACAACTGAGCGAGATGTGTCTGAGAGTACTGTCTGGAATCACAGAGCTACTTCATGTCAGGCAGAAAGAGGCCATGGTGTTTTATGTCCATCCCAACATGCATAGAAAAGCACTTACCATGCCCATTAGGATATTCTTAATTACTGGAGATAAGCAGCTCACCAGGGGATCTCAAGCCTTCTCTGTAATAAGCTTAGAAGGAAGAAGAGTGTGTATCATAGCTGGAGCAAGTTATCTATACTCAGTTTCATGAATCTTCTTATGTTATACACTCCTAATCATATTAAATTAGACAATCTTTAAGGTGATTGCTTTACATGTTGTAGAGGTGTGAACATGTATCCTAGAGGCAGAAGAGATGGAAGCACTTCAGTTAAAATTAACCTTCTCTCTGGTTGGTAGCTTTCTACTATAAACTGGAAAAGGTTTGTATGGGATGGAAATGTTATTAGCAAGTATGCATTGCTGCCATTCCCTGTTCTCTATGGGCATTTCAGCTGAAGCTACAGCAGGCAAAAGATGCCTAGTCAGTGCTGCTTAACACTCCAGTTCCAATTCAAACCTCTGTTTTTAGTTGCTTATGAATTTTTTCATAATTTAACAATTAGAACTGAAATTTTCCATGATGAATCAAAACTCTTCTGGCAATGACTGTAGAAGAAATAATTGTAAAATTACCAAATTGCCAGGTACCATATAAATATAGCTGAGTTGCAAGACTTTGTAAAACATTCATAGACACTCAAGAGGGATTGATAAACAAGTCTCATGTCTGTCTGGACTAAACATGCTCTAGGCTAAAGTGAATGTGATTCAGCTCATGACTGGAGATGACTGTGGACGCAAAGCTCATGAGAGGGAAAAATGGCTGTCTCCCCATGAATACTTTGACAGCACCAGAGTGAAGTGACCCAGTTGACATGCAGAGAGAGAGAGATGGGAACAGCTGGAAGGGGAGCAGGAGCTAAAGCCTGGGAAGTATGGGAGAAAAGCAGAAAGGGATTAAGAGATAGAGGTAAAGGCAAGCACAAGTGTAAGAATACAAAGATTTCAGAGTATCTTAGTATACATCAAGAAAACCCACACATTGTCTACCAAAATTCTGTGACCCAGTGCATCTCATTCTCTGCTGGCAGCTTCTCCACACAAAGACTAATGACCTGTTCCTGTGCTGCCAGTTGGCTCATCAGTTTATGTGGAAATCCTGACACTGCATTCAAAGGTATTGCACTCTATGATCTACCAGAGTCTCTAAGTGGTAACCAGACCAACGTTTCCTATGGGTGAAAAAAAAAAACAAATCAGAAGATTATTAAAAATTGTGTCACAAACCTTTCAAGCAACCTGAGTATTTCCCAACATTTGACTGTCTGACTTTGCAACTTCACTGTTTGAATTTTCTCTTGTGGCATGTGAGATGCTTTAGCAGCCATTTGTTGAGAAAGACTCATCAAAATCTAGTACTTCCATAAACATTTCACATGATATGAAGATTATCTTGATGGACAGAAATTGCACAATGTACTTTGCTGTTCCCATAATTTTAAGTGTTTGTTATAGATGTAATTCATTGCAATGAAACTAGTGACTTCTCATTTCTATTTGATATACTAATCTATAAAATGCCTCTTCAAATGGCCAGGTAAGAAACTCCCTCTCTAAAGCCATAATAACTAAGAAAGAAAACCTGCAACAGACATTTCTCCTATTAGGAAATATTTTAGATGTGTCATCTAAAGCCTCAAAGATTTATTGAGTGAGAAGTATGTTGAGAGTTGACAGGAACAATAAATTTAGAACCAGATTCATGACACTTACCCCATTGCAGTTTCCCCTCATAAATACTGGAGAAAAGGATTTCTCTCACATGCCCTCTGGTACATTCATCAAAATGCCTTTTGAAATGTGACTTAATGAATAATTACATCCCAGCATGGACAACAGAGCATATTTATTTAAGGAGATTTGCAACTTCACTTCTGTGTCACCTGAATGACAGTGTTAGAAGCCAGGAAACAGAAAGAAATAATGTGGCTAGTATGAAACTTCTAGACATTGTTGCTGCTTTGTACCATAAAACTGCTCTCAGGGGCAGCAGTTTGATGTTGGGATGTACCTATTGCTCCAGAATTCACACTTCCAGAACCCAAGCCCTGAAACTCATCAGCTGTACTGCAGTCTGATGCATAAGTCTTACCACAGGAATAAAGGGAATTAATTAAATTCAGTCAGGAGTTTCTTCCTGGGTAGCCCTGGCACCAGCAAGAGTTTAATGGAATCCAAACTGAATGACAGGAATGTCATACCAACTCTCTTGAAATCAGTAGAAAAACACACAGTATGTCACTTCTGAAACTTTCTTCAGATCATCCTTCTCTATTTCAAGGTCAACATTACCAAACTCTCAGTGACTCAAATCAATAAACCGGGTCTTGCACTCATCCCCCTCCACATCTTTTACCTAGACCACATCCAAATCTTACTGTCTTACTTTTCCTGTGAGCATTTTTCTTCTTCTTTTGAAGGTTCTTCCCTTCAGCTATGACCACTACAGATCTTTCTTGTTTTCTCCCATCACATACCCTCTTTCTCCAGTCCATGGGAAGCAGTGCCTTTGAGAATATGGCAGTTCTTTATAATCACTTTGCTTTGTTAAAAGATCCTCTTCCTGTCATACCTGTGTTTTACACCTTGCCTTCACTAGACTGAGAGTCCTGATGCTTCTGTGCTGTGGGTTGACCCCAGCAGGCAGCTAAGTTCCACACATCTCTCTGTTATCATTTTTGCCTCAAATCCAAAGTATAGCATAATAGAGCTACTGTAAAGAAAATTAACTATATCCCAGCCAAACCCAGAACTTTCTTCTCACCTTTCCACACTCATCCTGCCTAGACCTGCTGCCTCATCGCCGTGATTCCTGGATGATCTGAGTGCTCACTGGGTTTGAAGACACTGAGGAGAGTCCTCGGGCTGTGTGGCTGTGGTGATGAGGGCTGTGGGCCGAGGGCTGTGACGATGATGGGTGCCAGGATGAAAACTGGCATGAAGAAAATTTGCTTGGGGAAGTGCGTATGGATGGTATAACACCTCATGGGTCTCAGGGAAAGTAAGTCATTACTGGTCAGGGAGAAATGGGGTAAGTTATTTTCTCTCCCTCATTTCTAACAAATAAGCACCCAGCTCTCTGGACAGCCACTCCTTTCCTCTTCAGGACATGAAGGGAAGCTGGAAGGGAGGGACCAAAGTGGCTGAATGCACCACCACAACAGCTGGTCTGAAATGCTATCACTTCAGCCACTCTGGAAGTGCACTCTGAAAGATCAGCACACCACTCTGCGCAGTGCAAGAACTGGTTCCAGCTGGCTCCTGTAAGAACTTCTTAAAAGCACATTTATTCACACATTCCACATACCCACTATCTCCAGATCATGTTTCTTGTGATGGCCTGCAAGACTGCCCCTTCCCGCATACATCTTGTCATGTGGCAGCCACATGTTGATTGTTTCCCCATTAACCACACCAAACCTAATATCCTGCTCACCTCTTTGTCTCTGAGATCTCCTGCCTGTACTCCCTGCTTGTGACATGTCCTTCTCAAGAATCACAACCTTCTTTTGAATTCCTTCCTCAAAACTTTATCCCTCCCGGAAAACCCAGGACAGCTGATTAGCTCTACCATGACTCTAATGAGTAAAGGTTAGCATAGGAGCCTGGAATCAAAGTGCTATAGAGGATGAAAAGGTCATGAATAGGAAGAAAGGAAGTTAACATGTTTAATAACAATTAAGATTATAATTTAATATTACCTTGCCAGGCGTTTCAATGATCCCTTTGTTGTATAATGTATCCTTTTCCCCCCAGTCTGACTTTGTTTTTCTCAAGACTGCCCTCTTCAAAGAAGGCATGGTTTTCTTCTTCTGAGTTTGGAAAGTTATATGTTTATAAATAATAAATATAAAAATAAAAAAATCAAGGCTGCTGCATTGCTAGCAAACAGCCAATATGCACTAGGTCTCTTAGAAGTCAGAAGTTCTGTTTCTGCTACTGTTTGTGACGCTTTATCTACTTTGGATGCAGTGAAGTTGCTCCTGATTCATATCACTGAGCAACTGTGTTGCTAAAATGTAAAATCTCAGTAAGATATAGAGACAATATAAATATTACCAAAAGATTTGCAGAGACAGTATTATAAGCCAGGAAATGTACATATTTCTAGAGAAGTGACATTACTATGTAATTAGAACATAGTAGCTTGGTAAGGAAATTACTTGTTTCTGGCTACATGTTTATTTTCTTCTACAGCTGTCACTTATGTTTAAGTGTATGCCATCTTATTGAACACATGCCCTAGTTCAAACCTTCCCACTGTAGTTCAGAGAACTACAGTTTCAGAAAAAAACGTTTTAAGAAGAAAAATGATACCTATCTTCTTCACTGAATAGCAGCAAGGGGCTTAGTATATTGCTGGAAGACAAGCATAAAATATTTAAGCTGATTAGTATTAGGAAAGTCAAAGAGAATATTATGAGATGAAGCAGCCAAACAGAATTGGCAATGATAGTCTTATAATGGACAGGTATTAATAGACTATTTCTCCCACTGGACATGCATGATGCTCCTGCTTCACTCAGGCAAACCTCCCACTGAAACTTTCAAAGGGCATATTGCCCGTTTAGAGGTGATCAGGGACCTTGGGACAAAAGGATATCCAAATCTTCTGTCCATTCACGTAATGCCTGTGTTAATTGCTTGTACTGCATCCTCCCTCTGCAAGTTCACGGGGTCTGAGAGCTTGCTGTACTGGACAGATAGTGGTCCTCTGAAGATAAAAGTCAGTCTTTGTTGCCATGTGGCCCATGGTGCCCAAAGAGGAGAAATAGTTTGAACATTACAGCTACTTTTTGTCATCCAGTGATCAGCTGTGAATTTCTGGAGTGTGGCTAGCAGAGGAGGAGTAGAAAGGAAAGAACTGGTACATCTGGTTAGACACCACAGACCTTTAGTTAAATTGTGCTGTCTCACAAGCCTTGGTTTAAACATAGCTCTGGACCTACGTGTCATTTTGGACCCTGCCAACAGGAAAAGATCTACTTTTCGATATAAGTCTCAGGTAGAAATAGCATGAAACTGAAACGAGATGCAGTTTGCTCCCCCATCAGTGTCTTCCTCTGCTCACCATCAGCCTTCCAGGATAGCTTTTGCCTCACAATGGTAGCTTAGGGAACTCATAGGATGTAGAAGCATTTAAACCAATATAAACAATAAAAATTATTTACCTGGATGTTAGTAATGTCCACATAATATAAAATTAACATTGTTAACAGGGGATAAGAAGAATTGAGATTCAGGGCAGTAATATAAAGAAGTAAAAGCAAGCTGTTCTATAACCACAACCCATAAGCTGTTTTACATCTAGTACTGGCCATTATATAAACTTTGTGCAATTTGTTTGTCTGTTTGTTTCAGCAATGGGACTTTAAATGGACAGGCAAAAGATGGTTCCATTTTTAGTCCATTTCCCAAAGTTAATAAAGTGACAAATTAGAGTGAGGTATACAAATTAAAGCGAGGAATTAATTTCTCAGCAAATATGTAGTTTACAATAGCTGTAGCTGTACATTAGACCAAATGCTCAGGGTGAAACTTTGCTGACAGCAACACAGGAAATAATTTGGTCACTGTGCATCTGGTGTGCCCAGTCCTCTGCTGCACAGGGCAATGAAAGGAAGCACACTCACACAAACCTGCCAAGTGTAAAACTCCCATTAACACTGACTTCCTCCTTGCATGACCAGCAAGACGCTGCATTTCAGTTCTCCAGACAGAATTTCAGGCTTACAAATACTATGTAGGTCTGCACATTTATAGGCTACTAATGAAAAACCGGTAGATTCAATTTATACTAAACGTTACTTACACTGTATATATATAATGTAAAATTTTATGCAGCAAAATACATACACACAGAACTGATGTAAACCCTCAGACATCAGACATTCCTTTATTTCACTGAGTATGAGCTCATTTTCTCTCTCACACACATTCTCACACACAGACACATACGCACACACCATAATGAACCTACTGGTTCTCACTGATCCTGAGCATCCCTGAAGGGCTGGGCACAGGTCGAAAGAGCCATCTCACAGTAGATCACTCTGCCATATGTTTACCTTTCTACACAAACATTTGCCAGGAAATCTATCACCGTCAATGCAGCACCATCATGTGACATGACAATAAAAATGTTTATGTGCAGTCTCTCTGCGTTTTGCAGACAGGGAAGTATCTGTAGGAATGAGAATACTGCTGTACCCTCTCTTTTAACTACCACTTTTTTTTTCGTTTGTTTTTGGCAATAGCTTTGATTTTCTCAGTGTCCTTCTTCTGTCAGTAACCACTCTGGTTTAGATTAAGGACAAATGCTGTTTCTCTCATTTTTCTTAGTGAAGTGCTCATGCAAGCCTCCCTTGTTTGAAGCTTGTGCTTTAAACACTTAAAATCTAGGGCTTGGAGTCCCTAAATGTTTGCCTCCAGATTCATGGCATGCAATTCACTGCCAGGCATGTCAAAGGCTGCTGCCCCACCACACAGCGTGCTCAGCTCAGTCTTCCACTGAATGGGCAGTGGCATCTGGAGATGCTGCTACAGGAACGAGCAGAAGCCAAGTCAGAACACGCACACTTATTATTGCACTTGATGGGAATCTGGGTTATGTTGTGATGCTCCTGAAGCCGGGAGCTGAATCGTTAATGTCTGTCCCTATACTGACTGAATCACTTGGGATGTCCTACAGAAAACTCAAAGAATAAAGGACTTGAGTAAAATGAATGTTGTAGTAGAGACACCTCCATACAAAAAGTCCCATGGAGGCAAACTAGAAATTCTTAGTTTGAAAGACTGAAGATGTCATCTCTTGACTTTGTGTCACCGTGTACTGGGATATGCCTGTGCAGTGTCAACAGCTGAATCTCTACTGGATTCAGTGGAGCCTTTCCTTTCCTGGTTAACAAAACTGCTGGGGGTGGATTTGCTTTTAAAATGTTAATTTATTCCATCTTTAAGGCTTAGTCCCAATGCTGGGCTTTTGTTTTCTGGACAGTCTGAATTCTTCATTTAGGAGAAAGTGTCAATATGGTTTCATTTCTAATCTGCAAAATCTACACAAATTACACGACTCTATTCTTTATTACAGCATACACACATGTACTCTGACACATGGCTCTTGCTATTTAGAGGTTTTTTTCTACATTTTGGTGGGTTTTGCACTAGAAGTCAGGGAGGCCCAGCTGGGGGCTCCTGCACTATTTAAAAGGATACTGCAGGGCTGTTTTAGTGTAAAAGTAAAAACAGATGACACTATGTGAAAAGGGCTTCTCACTGGCTTGCCAAAATCTCTACAATTTCAAAACTCATCTGTGTATTTTTTAATACTTATTTCTGTGATAATTTATAACATAAAAAGGCTTTTAAAGTGGCCTCCAAAACAGACAGAATTTCTTGCTTTCTGTTTTCTTATCATCTCATTTGTCGTGTGAAAGGAAGATGATGATGGGTTTCTCTAAAGCTGGCTTACTTTGAGGAATGTATGGCTCTTACTTTCCTTGCAATGCTAATGCTGTGCATAGGAGGTAAAAATACTCATAAAAACAATGGGCATTTTTAAGAAGCTGACTGGCTACATGTTCTTTCCAGCTGCAATCTCAATTATTTCATCAGGGTTGAGCACAACAGCGTAGGTAAACTTTTGCCTAGTGTTTGGTCCTCTGTGAAATAATGAATTCAGTTTGCAGCTTTGTTCTGACTGTCCTAAGCTGGCCACATGCTTCTTTATGAACATAGTGCCAATTTCTATCAAAAAATGTTCAAATTATTTTCAGTTTGGATTACTAGACCTTTTAGAATATTTTTGATGACATGGAAACCAAGCACTCAGAACGTCCTCTTTATATTTATTTTTCTCCTTGGACACAAAAATAGCCACCAGAGTGCTTAAGTTACCTAAAATATGAGTGCAGATTGGCAGGCTCACAGGCTAAGCAATATGAAACTCAGTTCAGACACGATTTTGGAAATGTTATGGTGGAGTGTATAAAAAAAAATCAGAAATTTTGCTTTGCACATGTCTAGCACATAGCCCAGGAAAGCATATGCCTGTGACAAATGTTTGTCACAAAAACCAGGTACAGAGTGGTTATGAAGACTGCCTGCATCTGGGGAAATGAACAACATTCAGGCCCAATATCACAGCAAGGGTTGTCAGTGTAAGTTTTAGCATCAGTAGTAAATAACGTAAAATACATTTGAGTGATTTGTTCTGGCATGTAAGGGAAACTAATCTGTATGAATGCAACTCTGTATTTTAGGGAATACATTCTGTATATTATAAATATTCCAGGGTTGCATATACTATTTGCCACAGAAAAATTATGTTGTTAGTGTAGATCCAAGAAGAGTCAAACAATGTGTTAGGAAGGAGGTATCAGATCCTCTGCCTCTTAAACATCAGTGAATAAGTCAATGGGCTCATTGTGTAAGACAAAGATTGTAAGACACATGGTTTCTTCTGAAAATCAAGAGCCATGCAGCCCAGGAATTCCTGAGATCGATCTAGAATTAGTGTGAGACGTTGTTTGCCAAATAAGAAGAGGCAGACCATGAAAACTGACTGAGAAGGAATTTTGAATATGTAGTATAGAGGTTGGGCTTTGAGGTGGGCAGCTGGATGAAAGAGCTTTAGGCCAAGATTATCTGATTTCTTCTTTAATCAGAAAATCTGTGACTCTGGGTATTCTTTCAAATGAAGGGATGTGTGTGAACTGAACTAGTCCACAAGTATCCAGTATTGACTGTTTTGGTCCATAGGAGCAGGAGTGTGTATGAAAATTATCTGAAAGAAACAGTCAACAGAACCATTTAAACACTATAAAGCTGGGATTTCTAAGCTGGAATTTGGTCTGAGGTTAAGTCAAAAAAGTTTTGGCAATTTTTATTTTTTTTTTTAAAGAAAAATGGGCATTCCACCAGAAGGCTTAAGTTTAATATCCAAACCCTTCCAAGAAGTCTGTCAGACTGTCACTCACTCTGAAAAGTTCACTACAATTCCTTGTACACATGGCCACCAGCTACACTCTGATGAGTTTAAAGCAGAGAAAACTGCAGTTGTAAATGTCCAGGGAAACTGTCGAAATGCAATCTACAGTGTATTTGTACTATACGGCTGGTGGAGATGACCTGCTTGAGCACAATCAAAAACTTGAAGTCAGTAGGAATCTTTCTATTAACTAATAAACTTTGCATGAGGGCCATTTTATAGCACACTTAGCTTCAAATTGCAATGGTTGTACTGCATTTAACTGTACCATAGCAGACTGACTGATCAGCTGTACTTCTAGACATTTTGTGGTGACTTTTTATGGATTTGGGGAGAAAATAACAGCACATACTAATGAGTTGCAATTTCCATGAGAAGTATTCTTTTATTTTTTGAGCTTGAATCTTATTGTCAGGAGACAAACTTCTGAATAATGCCTGGTGGACACTCACTGAACCTCAGGGGCTTTGCTGATTTGCTGTTTCTGGTGCTGTCCCAGAGCAAAACTAGTTTCCTTTTCAGAAATGGGAAGTCAATGCTTCTGACTGCTACCGAATTTTGCAACCTAATGGGAAAAACTATGGGGTCAAGTCCTGCTTTACCTTTATTCAACCTGCCCTGAGTCGAGGAACTAGCAATGTACTGAGAGCTGTACCATTGAGTCCAAAAGCACCACAACTAATAATAAAAGAAAATACCAATGAGGAAGCTTCTGTAGGACAGACCAGCACAGGGACTGTGGCTTCAACATTTCACTGATCATTTGTTGATGCAGCTAACAGCTCTCTCTGAAGCTACTTAGCACATGCTGGTGCTACTGGTATGGTGGACTTGCCAGAAGGACTTGTCCATCTGGACTTCCCCTTCTCCTGCATTCACTAAAGGTGCATCTCCAGCACAACTGTTGCCAACACCATGGACACACTGCTGTCTGCCAAGACCCTGCTGGGTCAAATGGACTGCTTCTTCCCAGAGACAGCTTGAACTGTTGCCACTGTTATACTTGTGTACAGATCCAAGGCAGATTGTTTTCTCTGAAGCAAGTCATTCCGCTCTCACAGAAAGGACAGAGAGAAAAGCCACAAAAATAGCTACACTGCTGTTAATGTAGTCCTTCCAAAGCCTCTGACCTTTCTCATCAGGAGGGTTTTCCAAACTTTGTTGCAAAAGTGAGACCTGTATTTCCCTGAAGTACTGAACAATTTCCAGCAGAGGTCTCTGCCTACTAATAATTCCAGTCTGCCTGAACTGCTTATGCACTGCAGGGTTCAAAAGTCAACGTTAGGCTTTGTCTCTTCACAGGAGTAAGAAACAAAGCCAAGACTTCGTGGATCTGAGTGCCTGGGAAATCACCATCTACTCTACAGGGCAGTAATCCCCATCTGTTACATACACAGAGAGGATCTCAAGAAAGGTTCCCTTATGTAAGTTATTTTAAATAACTCTCTTGAGGTTTACACAGTATGTGTAGCCTATCTACTAAAACCAACATGTGTCAAAGAATTGAAGAACTGGGCCCCTCACTGTCAAATAGATCAGAGAATTATTAAACTGTAAATATCACACTTCTGCATGCTAAACAGACAAGTTCATGTCAAGCAAGGGAAAGAAACTTCTCCTACCTTCTCAGAGTGTACTGTGATCCCTAAGTTGAAATCCAACCATGCTCAGGGGGAACGGCTCCAAGAGACATTTATCTTTCAGGCTACAATCTCTTTGCATTTCATCTGGTTCTAATGTAACTGTACCATCTGCTCAAGAGAAACTTATTTATTTTTATGCCTACACTTCCCTGTCCTTAATTTTAATTATTAATCTACTTCATTGCATGGGATACACTCAAAAAATGCAAGGTGCTAAAAACAAGGATTAAACATTTCTACTTTTAGGTCTGGACTGTAATTGCTCTGTGCAGCATCCCAATTTACTAAGAAATGTTTGGAAGTCTCAGAGAGAGTCTCTTCTGAAGCTCAAACAATAGCATTGTGGTAGGACAAGTTCCCTTCCCTCATCTCAGGAAAGAGCCTTACCCTGTGCCAAGCCATTTGCTGGTGTGTGCATTTTGTTATGGCAGAGAATGGTGTGAGATGAGAGTCTTGCAGCAGAACCACCACGCTCTCCCCAGCACACAGTACAATCACAACACCTGCTTGTGTCCTGCATTACACTGAGTGTGGTACAAATGCTGCTAATGGCTGCTCACCCTGAAATCTCCATATACACATCCTGGTGTAGTCTCTCAACTGTGATGTGAAAGGTGCACATTCCCTTCATCTCCAGCTGTTCAGAAACCACAGTTCCGTATTTCAGATTGAAACAAGGCCAGTGACCAGTCCAGTACATCTGTGTCACCAGTACCCGCTTCTTTAAAGAGATTGGGCAAGCACCACTGGAGCATATGTAGGGTCTGATCCTGCTGATGGCAGTGGGGTGACTCACAGTAGTTTTTGTGGGGAATGCCTGAAGAATAACAAGCCAGTTTCTTAATAGGTCTTACTCATGTCATAAAATCTAGCATTACTGGATGGTAACTCTACATACATACATGCTCTCACCCCCTTCATTTCCACAAGATATTACAAGTCAGGGCACTGAGGCAGTACTGGAAGCTGCACATAGAGCACTGGGAAACACACTGAAAACAAATTCAGCCTTAGAACACATCAAACAACAATTGCAAAATGAGAAAAGGCATTAATGCTCTTTGCAACACCTGGCACAAAGCCTACAACTTACCTTAACACAGGAGCAAAATTTACTCCAACCCACACCAACGTAATCGTACTGGCTCCATTAAGGTGGCATTGTATGGCCAAATTCCAACAGCACTGTAATTCACTGTTCAGCTTTGACTCACTCCTTCCTATTCAGGCACAGCTAACAGAAGTCTATGTATTGAATGAACAGATTGATAAATCTGCTCACTTGCTCAGTGTCCACCGCTATACCAAGTCCTCTGGGACAAAGTGAAAGAGGAGGAACTGCTTGTGATTTAGCACAAGGAATTTTAATCAAACAGCAAAAAGTTCCACTATGTCTCAAACTGAATGTTTTAGTCAAATCAATGCCTGCACCTGTCTTCTGCTTATAATTCACCATGAGACAGAAGTCCCTTGGTAATCTAGTAGAAATTCTTGCAGTGCTTTGAAAAAATCACTTGCAACTCAGTAGTTCTTTGATTTGCAAACTCTGGGTAGAATTTGATTCATGTTTCACTGCCTCTTTCCCAGCAAATACCCACATTCCAGCTAAAGCTGATCCTTGTTTTGTTAGTATTTCCTCTGTTTTAAGATGGTATGTTGATTTTTTGGGTAAGACACCATATTCTAATCTCTCTTGCTACCTTGCATTTAGCTGAAGAAATGTATTGTGATTTTGACACTGGGGAGATGAGAGGCAGACCTGGATATCAGGGTTCAGTTCCAGTTCCAACAGTTTGCAGTTGGATTCTTTCATCCTACGTAGCTGATAAAACTCCCTCCTCTCTCTACTCTGCCAGATAATCTTCTAACTGAAAGACCCTGGAAGAAGCTACAATGGGAGAGAGGATTGTTTAGGAACAACACAAAGATTTCATTTGAAGCTATGGGTGTCAGAAACCTCTGAAAATTACCTAAAAGTCATAACAATATCAGAGACTACATCAGAGGAGATTATCCTTCCCTTCTCTAAAGCCAAGGACAGCAATATCCTCCTTTACACCAAGAATGACAAAGACTGTTTCATTAACACCTCTGAAGCTCTGCAGCAACCACACAAATATCCCCATGGTCTGGAACAGCAAGTACAGTTGATCATAGCCCTCCATCTTATTGCTTTTTTGTTAAGTTTTCCATGAACTTTGTTTAGTCCCAAAATGCTTCCCTGAGCCAGTATCTTCAGACCAAGACCATTCAAAAATCTGACATTAGGAAGAAATGAAACAAATGGCAAAGGAAATGAACCCAGGCTATAAGATCAAAGGCACATTTGTCATGTTTTGTACCTGAAGAAGCTTGAAGTGAGTCTATTTGATCACAGATTAAAGGTCTGCCTTGAGCTCAACTATTAACTGAATTTTGATCCATATGAAGGACCAGGATGAAGAAGAGGAGTATCAAGTAAAGAAAAGATGAGCAATAGAGAAAGAAGAGAGAAGATGCTTTGGCCCTGTTATGTGTCCAAAACGGGTTCTTATGTTCATTTCACATGAAAGAAGTAGACACTGAGGAACTTCCTGTCCTTGCTTAGGTCTCTAAATAAGAGATAGGTCTCTCCTTTCCTGATGCTCCAAAATTTATGGCCTTTCAGTAGCCTACAGCTACCTTCAAGGAATGAAAATAGCGCAAGAATGGATTGGGGACCCAGCAGAAGGTCAAGCGTAATCCAACAAGTAAAGAGGGTTTATGAGTATTTTTTTCTTGGCCTGTGGTCTTTTTAGGAAAATTCTAGCATAGCAGAGAGGTTCAGAGCCATCTTACCACACATCTTCCCACAACACCTATCCTTCTGCTATTGCAAAACACTTTAAAGTGTCCTCTTATTGAGAAAGATTGCCACTGGCCTGGAAAAAAAGACTTGCTCCCCTTACATATTGACTTCAGCAGAGATATACATTTATTATGTGAGAGAAGAATCTGAGAATAACAGAAGACAGAAACAGAAGTGCACAAATTATCCAAGATCCTCACTTTTAAACTTGGAATGTGGTCCACCTTTTAACAAAGTGCAAGAAAAAAAGCAAAAAAAAGCTCAACAGAAAAAAACCATTACCAAACAACGTGGAGAAAGGAGGAAGCCAAGAGATTACAATTTTTTACCCTCATTTAGGAATATTAAGATCTCAGCAATGTTTCAATAAGTGCAAAAGAACAGAACTCACATTTATTCCACCTGTCAGACATTTGGCACAATACTGCCATTATTTAGCTGTTTTACAAAACCGAGCGCTATTAATTCAGTTACCTGCTGCTGTGAATTCAAGGCTTTCAACTGATGAGATAGTAGAATTCCAACAGCCACTGTCAATTTCAAGCATGATGAAGTTGCACAGACAGTATTAATTTCTAAAAATTAAAAAAAAATATACTTTTGCTGTGTACTGCTAGTCAAAGTTGGCACTTTAAAAGTGAGGGTCACCTCTTCAGGGCAAAAGGCCCAAGGAAATCGGAAGGTCACAATTTGATTATATGAATAATCTTTCCTTATGTCACAGTCCACAGGAGAAAGACCTTGTAACACAGTCCTTGAGTAAGGATGCAACACTGGGCTTGGTTTTCACACTGTGAACAACAGATAAAAATGGAGTATTAACAACACTTGAAATTATAATGTATTATGCTTTAGCCTGGCTGGCTGGAGGAATACAATGATGAATACCTGAGCTTTCCCAAACCACATTTACTGTAATGTGCCAGTGGCAGCAATTTCTCCACGCTTGGGTCCTTTTTTCTTACATTTCTAATTCCCACTTAGCTTTAGATTCTGTAAGAATTCTCAGACTGAGAATAAAAATATTTTTGTTTTTTCCCTTCATTTAATGAAATTATACTTCTGAAGTTTTGCATTGGTGCAAAGAAGCCATATAGCTGCTGAGGAGAGTGGAGCACCTTGTGTCAGGACCCTGGGTTGGAAAAATATGAAAAGATCATTGTGTTACACTGAAAAACCCCAAAAGCACATCCAGCCCAACTATAGAATTGTGATACATCTTAAGCCATGAAGTTTTCAAAGAGAATAACATGGGTGGCTGCTCCTTTATGTATGTGGGCACTAGTCCCTAAGACACAAGAAGACTGTAAGTTGAAACTCGCACCAGGACAGACACAGGGCCACACACCTGGATGCAGCAACTTGTACCACCCTTCAGATCAAACACAGCTCCTGCAAAGCTCACAACTGTCTTGAATATCCAAAATACCCCTACCTATTTCTTCCACACAGTAACCTCTTTCTGCTAACATGGCAGCATACAATTATTTTAACAAAACAGCATTCAAACTGTTCTTGTGACTCCATCCTGGACTTCAGAGACTGCAAGGCCAAAGCTGTGGGGAGGGAGCATTCTCTTTCCAATGTATATTTCACTTGAAAGTATTTTCTGTATGCAGAATTGAACACTTTTTATCTTAATTTGAAATGCCCCAAGACTCTGCTTTGATGTTAGGTTAGGAAAAAGGTGCACTCTTTGCTGTTCACAGGATTTATGCAATTTTGGGATTTTCCACTTACATCCATGTTAAAGCACAAGAGAAATATATCTAAGAAAGAACTGGTGTTTCATTATAGAGATAGAAACTATAAATACAAAATGAGAAATTGGAAATCAGAAAGATATCTTCTTTCTTTCTAGAAAAGCATCACTACTTCACAAGGTACTCTAAATTTCAGGAGCAGGGCGATATTTCTCATCTGCTCTGCTAAACCATGTTCTGCAGGGCTTTCTGGGATAGAGTGTGCTCACTTTAGCTTGCAGGATTTCTTTGTGATATTTATACTAGTGCAAAAGTTGTTGATGTAATGTCATGATGGTGGTCTTCTACCCAAATCCAACATGTAATTAATATGATTAAACCCATAACTTCTCAAAGAAACTTTGGCATGCTTTTTAGAAGGATATGCAGACTTCTTGAGTTTTGAGTACATATCTGAATGCAAATATGCATGTTTGATTTCCCCCGAGTGCTGTGTGAACAGTTATTATTACTGACCTGGAAATTATTCTACTTTCCCTATCTGACTATTGTTTTTGTCTGGGTTAATGCATCACTGAAACCAGATGTGCAACACTGGATATATTTCCATTACTTAACATGTGTACTTATTATCCTGATGTTTGAAGCAGTAACAGTTGGTTTGTGCTGCACATGATCTTGGTCTGTTACAATGACCAACAGACCTTGTAAGACAAAATACAGGGTGTTGTAAGGAATCCATGTGAAGTGAAGCATTGCCTGGGATATTCCTGCTATGAACCACTTGAAACAAAACAAAATTTAGATTTTAGTTTTCTAAAGCATGCCTGTGTTAGATTTTACACAGGCTTCTGCCATGTGGCAAAACCAGCATCACCTCCTGTTGTTAGCAATGAAAAGGCTGGTCTGGTCAGTTCTAATTCCAGCCAGAAGAGTGCAGCAGGATATACATGTGCTGAATGTGTCCTCACAGGGCAGACTCAGAAAATGCCTCAAAAAAATTTAAAAATCACCCCCTCCATGCAATAATAGCCTGAGATGTAAAACAAAATAAATGGCAGTTTAACAATAAATTAATTTCTTTTAGTCACAGAGAAGGGTAGTAGAAAGGAGTTGACCAAACAGTGGCTATTGCTCTTTAGCTCTGAAAACAGAGGAATTTACATTGCTGTAAACAAAAAGGTAACTGAGGAAGTGATTATTTGTGAATACTGAAGATTTTTTTAAAATAAGGAATTAAAGAGTGGGGGAGTATAACATCATCCAAAAACTACCTTTGCAATAATCTTCCATAGGGACACAAAAAGAATTTTATTGAACTGAATTCTTAAATGTTCTGAAATATCACAGCATACATCCAAGCCTTTATCAGCTCTCCAACTGTGTTACTCTCACAATTTTTGTATGAGGTGGGAAGCTACTGTTCTGACTGTGGCATAAAATGCTTTTGCAGATCTTTGCTTAATTTTAAACAGAAAGTTATGAGTTATGGCTGGAGTTTTCCTGCAGGTCTCCTGTGCTCCAAACCAGATCAGTTACCTGCGGATAGCCCTTCCCTCCTCTGCATGAAGAGCACGCACCACACTCATATCTAACCAAGGACACCAGCAAGAAAGCAGAGTGTGCAATGCAGTGCTGGCAGCTCCATTGTGAGAACAAGCATTGTTTTTTTTGGTTTCTTGTTTCCAGCTGAACTGCAGGGTCTGAGTAAGGGGAAAACCCCCATCCCTTTGCCACAAAAGGTGTTGCAAATACTAGGTGAGAAACTAAGGCTGCTTTCCAACTGTATCCTTAAAAGAGGGTTTTTTATAGCATCATAAAAGAACACAGGAAAAAGAAGGGAGAGTACCCTCCTCAAATGCAACAGGGAAAAGAGTGGGAAAAGTGAATCAGAGAATACAGAAACTCTCCATTTCACCAGGCAGATATTTCTCCATTCCTGCTTCATCTCCCACACTGGCAGTGGCATCATCCACTCACTGGCAGTGGCTGCTCACACCTGCACAGCTTCCAGAATGGGTTCTACTCCATTCAGTTCCCACTGTTTTCTTCAACAAAGATCTCTTCCCTTTCTGCCACAAATAATACTCGAGAAGGAACTCCTCATAAAAGATTCTCTCTCTCTTTGGATGGTGGCAACACATGAAAGTGCACAAATGCCACCGGCATTAGTCACTATGTCCTCTGTGCACTGCTTCACCATTTGGAACCACCCTGTGGTTGCCACCCAAATTACAGCCCTCAAATTTCATTCCCAGCTACTGTTCTTCATTTATGTTTCTGTAAGGTAAGGCTGAGGAAAAACAGGAAGGTTCCCAGAGATTTTTGTCAAACTCCACAGCAGTGAGAGAAACGCAGATGCACCATCCCTCCCTCCGCTGGAAAGGGAGGACATGAAGACACAAATAAGGATGGGCACAGCAGAAGCTCTGCCAACTCTGTCCTTTATATACACAAAGTAAAAGCAGGGGGAGGCAGAGTACTGGGAAAGCAAGCTAAGTAGATGGTTTCACTCAATGAGTTTGTCCTGCATATGTCCACGAAGGCAGAGGGACTCACGTTCTATCGGACATGCACAAAAGCCGAAAGCTCTGCACAGTTAGTTTCTGAAGAGAGAGAAGCCCTCGTTTTTGCAGGTATTATTACCAAGCCCTGCACTCCTTTACACAGGATAGTATTAGCCAAGTTGCAAGTCTGGAGCACACTCTGTTGAAGCTGTTTGCAGCCTGAGAAGCCTGCCTGTACCTCTTGCTTGCATGTGGCCTCTCTGTGCTCAGGAATCCAATGTAAGGTTTATATCATCCCACACAGAGGTGCAGATGTCGGCTTCCCAGAGCAGCAATAACATGCCTCCTCTCCAGTAAGTTATGTTGTTTTCCTAGCGTCTCCTCTGAAGTCACTCTGGCTGCTCCTGGTTCTTCCACAGCTCTATATACCATACACTCACATTTTGTTCTTTGAGAATTTTTGGCTGGAGACTGTCAGATGTCATATGGCATATCTGCCCAGATTTTGCACTTGCCTAAGCTGGCAGAGCTCACTTAGTGTTTTGTATCTGCACTGGATCTGTCTCATGCTTTCTTACCAGCAAAGATAACACTAGTACAGTTGTTACACTGGTCATGTAGAAATATAGCTGCAAACTGGTCATTTACAGTGGAGCTGGGCATGTAGAAATTAGTAAACTTATTTGTTCTTCCTAAGTATTATAATTTGACCCGCTTCAGTAAGATAGCAGTTACAAAGCACTGTAAGCAGCAAACGAGCCTATGTACTCACACGTGTAAGTAACAATCCTTGTTGAGACATGATTTCAGTATTATAAGCCCTGTTCTACAGAATTCATTGAAATTATTCCAAACTTATATTACCATAAATGAAAGCAGAATTAGGTTTAACATGAATATGTAGCCCTATGCATATGCAATTCCACTATGCATTGATATATGTGTGCATAAACTACCTATGCATGGAGTGCATATATATACTGCCATTCTTATAAATCAGCAGATTCAAATAAGGTATTTTCCTAGAAAACAGCTTGTATAATGACTATAGTTAATAATTTTGGAATTAAAATGAGAACTCAGACAAATCTTTTTGTCTGCTCAGTTTTACTACAGTGCAAGCTGCTCAGTACAACCTTAACAGTGATGTGTTACTCGCAACTCAAAGATCCTCTTTTCTAAAATATTAGGAAGCCATTGCAGTTTATTGTTGTGACTGAACAAATGTTAAGACTAGCTGTTTCTGAATCGGAATGGATAAAAAGAGGAGCTGAAAATAATCCAGCATAATTCAACTCATCCTTGATAGTCACCTCATGGGCTTTAGGCTTCAGTGAGACGGGCAGACTGGGCTTCTTCTGGTCTTGAGGAAACACTAGTCAGTGGTTGGAAATGTACAGACTGGGGATGAGTAGGAAACATGTTACACACCTTAAGAGACTTACAGTCTGACTCAAAATCTGAAAAAGTCAAGGCAGGGAAACTTCAAAAGTACTGAGTTCTCTCACTCATATTACCATATGACAGGGAAGGCTTGGACTTTCTCTAGTACAGGACACGTGTGTCTACCACCTTTTTTTCAAGCAGCACATCAACATGCTCTTCTAAAAAGCGGTAACCAATTCTTCAGTCCAACCCTGACAGTTTCTCACACTTGCAACTAGCTGTGGAGTGTACAGTCCTCAACAATTGCCTCTATCTACAACTGTAAGCTTCAAAAGACTGGTAGATGCAGAAACTAATGATAAAAGCAGTATTATGGAAATAACGCATTATGGAAATCCCTACACTGAGCAGAAACTATAGAACAGGAGGATTAGTGACCAAAGATTTCAAAGATTGAAGTAAAGAATCAGCTCACACTTAAGACATGTTTGCATTGGCCTTAATTTATTGAAAAGAAAAAATTCAAAAAACTGTAGAATGATGCTGATATATGGTACTCCTTACAATCCAAACTAATGAGAGTTTGCTAGAGACTTTGGCAAGCACAAATTCAACTGACTCTTTTAATGCTGCACTCAGCAGTCAAAGCAACTTCTCTGCTTATTAAACACATGCATCTGCAGGCAATAATGGGTAGCAATTCACAGTCAGTTTTACCAGTTTAGGATAGGAGCTACAGAGACCAATTACAAAAGGCTGCTGTGAAGCTTTAAAGTGGTGCAGAATTAGATGAAGTGCTCACCAGAGAGGGACTGTCACTTCACAGGTTACCTTTCATTTACCTGTTTCTAGAACACACATGAAAGCTGAAGGGTGCTCACAGGGAACGGAGCTGACAGGGCTGGAGCTTAACAGGGTGATGTTTCAACAGTACATTTGCAAGTTAGAAACTTCATGTAATCCAAGGAGCGCCAAAAGGCAGAGGGAGCAGGGGGTGGGGGCTGAGGGCAAGGGGAAATGAAAAGCCAGTCTACCTCCAGAAACATGCTGAGGTTACGTGGAAATCTCTCTAGCCAGCAATCTGTCGAGTTTTCCAAAAGTTTTCCAAGTCATTCAAAGCTGACTTGATCACACTGTGCATACTTAATCCAACTTCAAACCTTTACCTTTTATATATTGTCTTGCTCTCCTCTCAAATCCAGAGCACTGGCAGTAAATGCTGATCTGAACAAAACCTTTGATCCAACTTCCCCCTCTTATTGCATTGTTGTCTCCCTCCCCATTCAGAGTCAAACTCTCATTTCAGCTTGGAAATGAATGCTCACTAGCAGGCTGAATGGAATCCTTATGGGCTGCACCTCAAACTCCAAAGGTGTTTTTAGTTCATCTGCTTTTCTTAAATTTCTCCTTACTGAAGTTGCTCATGAACCCTTTTCAAGGAGGACCTGGCACCCTATTTAAAAACCCCTGGTCTAAGTCCAAGTAGTTTAGCTGTTTTTTAGGCTCCCCTATTCAATGCACGGCATTAGACAGGTATTTTCAGAACTTATTTCTCTACTTTGCTGGATTTTGCTGTGGATAACTTCAGTAAAGGTTAATTAAAAACAATAGCCTCTGGTTTTGCCACAGTTCTTCTCAAAGTGCTTAAAAAACTGGAGCTATAAAAACAGATCACTTACACTCCATTCCAAATAGATTTCTGCAAATACTCCTGGTAAGCACTATGACAACTCATTTTCCAGAGCCATGTAGACTTACTACCACAAACTATTCAAAATACCTGTGTTCTGAGATATTGGATGCTCAAACAGAGTGGCTACCCCGCAGTGTGCATCTGTGCCTTCTCCTTTGGAGTCACAGAAAGATGATGGGCTCTAGTTTTTGAGGCTCTTGTTTTCTAAGGAAGAAAAAAAAAAAGATAAAAAAAATGAAGCAACATACTTGGGTAGCAAGGGTTGGCACATCCAGGCCCAGTTCAAATCTCACAGAAAGATTTGAGCCCATCCTTGCACATACTCACAGATCACAGATGTAAACATCTCTGGAACGGTGCCTCAGTCAGGGAAAGCTGCTTCAGCTTTCCAGACCGCATCTGAAAAGCTCAAAAAATACTGGTACTATTATTCTGAAGTTACTTCCTTCCACATCTGTGGTGAATATGTGATACAGGCTGCTCTAAGTATCACACGTATTTAAAACTAACAGGAGATGTCAAGGCTTGGTCCAACCACATTGTGGTCATTAGGAGGAGGGAGCTACACAAATGCTTCATGAGATACATATGCTGTTCTAGGGGTGCCAAGGGTTAGTCTACTCTGAGAAATCTGCCATCCTGTCCAGATTTTTGAGAAGTAAGAAAAAAACCCCTTTACAAAATATAAAGTATAAAGAGGGTACAAAATAGCTATTTTTTAGCATAGTTCTCAGTGATATTTACCTTCTGTTTAGCTGACAGCATTTGAACTCATCTCTGCCCTTGCCTACTACACCAAAGTAAAAAAAAAAAATAATAAAAAAATCAATAAAATACCTGGCAACATTTATTACATTATTTCTAATAGCTCATTAAAAAATGATACGTCCTTATTACAGAATAAGTACCCTTGTCAAAACAGTGCTCTACAGATGGAATGTGTTTTCAGAACTTTTTTTAAATAAAAATTAAGAATAGTAGTATTTCCAATCACAAAAGCCTGCTTTTCTGAATCAACTAGAGGTGGTGTTATTTGTTTTTATTAACACATACAAAATTATTAGGGTATACAAATGTGTTTCTTTTTTTTTTTTGACACAGTGAAAACTAAATAAATGGGCATTACAGCATTAGTTTCTATCACATTTTGTTTAAAAAAAACACAGTTTATGATTAAACAAATACATTTATATATATATATATATAAAAAAAAGAGCTTGAAATAGCTGGATAACAAATAATTGATTTATACTATCAAAAGGCTGGGAGCAATTGTGTCTCCTTGATTGTGCCCTTAGCTTTCACACTGTGACCTCCGCTGATATGAGTTTTGATTAAAAAACCAAAGAAAACCACAACAAAAAACCTCAGCAAAACGAACACCACCCAACTCCCCCCAAAGTACCCAAAACACCAACTACCCGGAAACACAAAACCTCAAAGCAATGGCACAACTTCCCGCAGGACAGTAATTTTTCCTAGCGGCTTCAAGCACAAATGAATTATTTTAAATATCACATAAACCTACAGTAAATTAAAAAAATAGAAGATTACTTTACACAATGCATGGAAACCATTTCTAGTGAGCACAAACATTTACAACTGTGTCAGATTTTTTCCTTGCATAACCCATACTCACACACAAACCAGTTTTCAAAAGAATTAGTGAAATATTCAGTCCACTTTTGTTTCTTTTATACAATATGAAATGGTTACAATACCATAGTATTTTTTAGAATAAGTTAAACATCAAGACATATGGCAATAGCATTGTTCTATTCTTTCTACATACATATGAAATCCCAAATTTCAGTTAATTTTTATTCAGTCACAAAAATTAATACAGACTTAAGATCCAGTTATACTGGAAAACTAGACTAGTTCTAGAAACCACAAATACTGTAAGCACTTTGGTATAATATGTACAGATTGTGCTGTCAATGTCATGCTTGCATACTAGAATTGATCAACAGATTTCCACTGGTGAATTAAAGTAAAAAAGGTACTGTAAGACTTGCTTTCTTATTTCTTTTCCTCTTTGGAAATTATTCAGTCAAAGAAGACACACCACAAGTACACACACAGCATTTGTATGATGTGACTACAAATTAAATATTAAAGTATTTTTTAAATACAATGCAAGGCCAGTCTTCTTAAGTGCATAGAACGTAATGCAGAATACTGTTAGTTACAGGGGCAAGAACAAAGATATGAAACATTTTAACAGATACTGAACGATGTTCTTATTACAAAAGAGGTGTGAATGAGAAGAAGCATTCTTCTATTGTTACAAAGATCAACATGTTTTATCCCCTACTGGTAAGAGAAACACTAAATGCTGAATAATGAAACGTATCTACTGCACCCATTTTATCACTTTCTTTCAAAGGCTTAGAATTGCACCTTCAGACCCTTAAGTAGTTTGGATATTCTGTTAGGGGCTTTTCCCTCCCTTTTTTCTTCTTTTATTTTTTTTTCCTATTTATAACAAGAACTCTTCACTTTCTGAAAGTGGAACACAAAAAGTGCATTTTAAAATAAAGGGTTTAATTTCTCACCCCCTATTTTATGGGTGCATTTGTTGTGGTTTAGAAATTTTAGCTCAACCTGTTCATTCTTTCTATGACTATAATTTATAGAGAACGCCTCAGATTTATTCAGGAAGTCCTGCCCTCCTCTTGCAAAGCAAATGGTATTAAATTCTAAGAAATCCAAAATACTACAGTCTTTATTCAAGAGAAATGCAAACTTAAAGAGTAAGGGCTGCACAATTTTCAGACTTGGACTGTATGCAAAGTTTTCCCAAATTTGTATTTTCTCTTTTGGATTCTGGGATATAGTAAACTGAAAATATGTCCCACTAATACTGCAAGTCAGCTTCAGACTAAGGCCTCAGGAACAAAATGGCAGCCTCAAAACTCTCAACCCAACCAGAGGAAATTCAACCCAATCGTTTCTATTTTCTTACACAACACAACAACTCCTCTAACATGTAAACACAAGGAATGATGGTTCTAATTTGAAGCTCCTATTTTTGGAAAATAATACTTCACAGGTATCAGAAATACTTTAGTTAATGTCTCCATAGTTCCCCCATTTCTAAGATGTCTTTTTTTTTCCTTACAGAAGTTTTAGCTATTCAACATTAAACCAAACAATTGCACAAAAACTATAGCACCAAGTTTTTGGTAACTGAAACTGCTGGAGAGCACACATAGGAGAAAAGAATTTGACTGTGGTTGTCAAGTGGGCTAGAAATCAAATGAGTTTAAATGAAACAAATGTTAACACATTCCTTAATTGAAATGATTAATTCTTAGAAGAAAGAAATTAAGATCAGTCTGATCTTACTCTAAACCAGTTGGTGACCCAGCCAGACTTTTGTGCAGATTGGGGTTTTGACTGTGCCTGTTCCGACTGCGAACAGATGAAAACATTGTGTTGCAACCTGGGACTTTGCATTTGTGGAGCTGGCGGAGATGCACAGTTTTGTAGTGAGCCCTGAAAGTTCCTTTATTACTGTATGTTTTTTGACATATATGACAAGTTATTGGCAAACTGGAAGGTAAATTTGTAAAGTTTTGATTATCTTTCTCAATTAAAGTACAGTCTTGGTAGAGTTCATCATTGGGCATTAGGCTGGGTCCTTCACAGCTTTCATCACTATCATCCAAGGGCATGGTGCATATTTCACTTCCTCCATCAGAATCCCAAGAAGAATGAGCACTGCTCTCAGATTTAATGCTGGAAGTAGTGCTTAGATCCAGAACAGCTCCATCATTTAACGGATCGTATCCATAACTCTCAGAACAGGGTTCTCTAATTTTGCTCATTGGAAAAACATAGCTGCCTGTTCTGTTCATTCCTTTGAAGATTACAGAAGTATGTCCAACATGTTGTTTTAAAGAGACATCTTGGCAAAAGTCCTTAGCCATGTCTTTCAAGAGGTATGTTGCATTGAAATGGTTGTTGAATTCCAGTGTATCTTTAGTCAGAAGCTTATGATGAAGATTTAGGTTTGAACTATGTCTAGAAGAACAAAGACAAGCTTAGCAAGAAAGTGTTTCACCTCACTTAACAGCTGTTTCATAATGATCATTAACAAAGAAAATCAATATTTAGTAGCATGCAGGAACTGTATACTTCTAATCTGACCAACTACCACACATGGACAATTTACACGTGTGACTGGGTTTCTGAACTTGCACTGGTATGCATCAGAAATAACTCTACAGAAATCAATGTTTGAGATTCTCTCCCACATCATGGACAGCTGCCTGCTCTGCCAGATCTAGTGCTGGGCCTAAAAGAGTTGGGGGACAGGCTAAAAACCTGCAAACTGAACTGAGATCAAAGAATGGGCTGAGAGGGGTAAGAAACAGGATTCTTTTGCAATGGACAAAACAGGAAAGGAGTGACACCTGAGTCTGCAAAAACGGTTGATGATCTCAAATACCATAATCATGTGCCAGGATGCAGCTGTACACATCAGTACAGAGCTTCTCCTTGACAGGCATTTCCTTGAAGAATATTGAATTATATGCAACTCACCATTTTCAAATGGGCATCGAGGGATTCAAAATCACTAAAACATACAAAAATCACTGCTTCCTATTGAATACTATCAATCAGCTTACTGGGAACTTCTAGGCTCTGTCTAGAAGATTGTAAGAGCAGCAAAGTATTTGTTTTTCCCCTTGCCACCATGCTTTAATCAGAATCAAGAATAATTCAAAAAGGCACAAATATTTTGCACTTGCAGTCACAGTATTCTATGTAAAAGTCTAGAAACTTCTGCAAAGTTCTTCCAAATAACTATTGTTTTGTACAAAGCTTGTGAACTTTCTTCTGAGTTGGCTTGCCGTTTTTTTTTTTTGCCCCTTAAATAAACCATCCTCCAAAAGCACCTACGTTAAAGCCTATCTGAATATATTGGTGTGGGAAGGAATTTGTGGCATGTGGATGCAAATCTTACTGCTGGCCTTCTTTCCTGTGGCCCATATCGCAATTACAGTGGAGAGGAATTCACATCTGGGAAGATGCAGGCAGCAGCCCAGGGTATGAAGCCCTGCCAGCAGCAGATCAAACCATGCATCTCTGATGCAGCGGCCAGTCCTCAGAGACTGGCCCATCCTCTCTCTGGACTGCATCAGCTGGCTCCAGCACTCCTAGCAGATTACAGACAATCTAAACCTTGTGTCACTCTGAACTACTATCCAGGCATGCTTCCTGCAGCCAAAAGCTGCTGTAACACTCTTACAGAGACTTGGAAAACTTAAAACACTTTGTTGCACTTGAATACGTTTGTTACCTATCACTGACCGATTCTGATACACAACTGCGGCTCAAGAATTAAACTTCAGTTCTTGTTTCTCAGCCTATGTGCATAATGGGCTGAAATAAAAAGAATTACAGTAACACAAGAGTGCAGCTAACAGTAAACTGAATCAAGGCAGTGATATAGTTTAGGAACTAGCAGAAAAGTACTACTGATGTGGATACACACCAGACAGTGTTAGATGCAGGCTACCACTGCATAATGTTACTTTTGTACTGACCAAGACTAATCTTGCTTTTCTTATGGGCTTTTGCTCACCAGTCTGTTGCAAACCCTTGAGTAAAAGCAAGGACCATGGCAAGTGAAGATTTCGTGAATTGATCTCATTGCTTTTCCATTAAAGAACACTGTATACATTAATATACACATGAAAGCACATATTAAACATATAAGTCCACACATGCATCTACTGGAAAATTGCTGAATTCATACCCTTGTGGCCTTCCCTTTATGTTCTAAAGTATTCTTCCAACTATTGCAGTCTTTATCGGTTATGAAATTTTCATGGCTTTATTTAATACCTTGTAGTCTAGTGGAAAGGAAATGTTTCTTTCAACGGATTTTCATTTCATGAATGTTCTGATAAGTTATCATACCTGTTATACGAGGATACACAGAAAATATTTGCAGGCTCCATTCCTCAAACACTCATTTTAATTTCAAATTAGGCTCCATTGTGATGGCAAAATAAATACAATTTTGTTTATAATTTTCTTACCTGTCTCGACTTCTACGAGAAGGGAAAGCAGCATTACAGCCCTCAACTGTGCAAATATGCATTTCTTTGAGATGTACATTTTTAAAATGCATTTTTACACTGTAAGGGTTTTTAAAAGTCTTCTTACAGATGTCACAATGAAAGCGGCTTTCTTCCTTCTGAATCCCTAGTGCATGTTGACTGACATGATCCATATCTTTAGAGTCTTCAAAACAAGGAATGGCAGCACCCCTGTTTGACAAAGTGCTGAAAAAGCCCCCAGTCAGCAAGTGGTGTTGCAATTCAGGGCAGTCATTTTTGGGAATCCTGCGCTTTGACTGCTCTTTAATATACATGGGGGGTTCAGTCATTGGTTTTATAACATCATTGTGGTGGTGTTTTGGATCTTCATATATAAGCTCATGGGAAACTATTTTTAATGGTTGGTTTTCTTCTGGTTTAACCTCTTTCTCACAGTGTTGCAATTCATTCTCAGAGATATCCTCGATGTATTTGTTATTTGGTGCAAAAACAGATTCAAAATACTTTGGGCCCTCTACCCCAGAGAGAGATTTCCATGAATTACCTGAATGGGGGTGCTTTTCCACCCTGTCGGTCACTCGCTTCTCTATCTTATGCTCACAGGTCTCAAGCTCTCCATCGCTTACCACTTGCAGACGTGTGTCATCTTCAGAACTGGCAACATCGCTACCTTCATTAGGTGTCTCAACAGCTTCTTTCTCTATCTTGATCGGCATGCTCGATTTACGAGACTTCTTCTTGGGGAGCACGTCAAATGGCAATTCGTTTGAAACAAGCTGCTCTGGTATTGACGAAGAGACAAGAGGCAGAGAAGGAAGAGTACCTGGAGTATTAGCAAGCTCAGCTGGTGTGACTGGACTACGGTAAAAAGGAAGAACAGGCTGTACTGTCTTCAGGTTTGGAAAGAGGACACCATTATGCCCAATACTGGAAAATCCAGCCTGACCTTTTGAATCTGTACAAGAGCTGGCATAGCTGGAAATAGTTCTGCTATCTGGAGTTAAAATTGTAAATTCTGTCCTTTTACTATCTCCAGGTCCAGCAATGGTCAAACTGTTTCTGAGATCTTTATCCCTGTTATTTCTATTCATTGGCATATGGAGTCTGGGGTTAGGATTTGCACTGTGACGATTTCGGCTACGCAAAGAGCTAAATACCATATTGCAACCCTCAATGGTGCATTTGTGCTTTATCTTCAGATGAACAGCGTTGTAATGTATTTTCAAAGTACCTTTGTCATAAAATGTCTTTTCACATGCAGTGCAGAAAACACGCCCTTTCCTTGGCCCAACACCATTTTTTTCAACAGATTTAATTTTGTTTTCTGGAGATAGTGCTGTCATTTCAAGCTTTGCTGCTATATTATGTGAACCGGAATCACTTAAAAGGGCATCATCTTCTGTTTTAGTGACATCTGGACCATTTATGCTTCTCTCATTTTCAACTTGAAATGGTGCAGGACTAGACGTTAAGAAGCTGCTTTCAGAAAATGGTATCTGAAGATCTTGTTTGGTTTCATTGCTGTGGTCTTGACCTTGCTCAATCAAATGTCTTTCTGGTGGTGAACCTATCAAAGGTGGAGGCACCGGACTGAAAAACTGAAACGGCAGCATGAAAGCCATGTTATTGACAATATTCTCAAAGGGATGAATGTTGGTGGGACTTATTTTGTCCAAGGAAGCAGAAAAATTAGGATTGTGTGGATTGCAGCTCTCAATGAATGCCCTAATATCCAAATTGGCAGTCGGTGGTGGTATTATAATTGATTGCCCTTCTTTCTCTTGAATTGCCATTAACTCTACAATGGACTTAGTTTCTCCAAAGCGAAGAAACTGCTGCAAAGTAGCCAGTTCTTCTTCAGTGGTCATTATGCTCCAGTGATCCAGCACCTTTCCTGAAGCATCCTAAAGTCAAAAATATATTTAAATGAATCAGACATTATTTAAGGCAAATTAAAAACACCTCCTCTCAAATCTTTCATTTTTTTCAGGGACTAAAATTTCTTCTCTAGTGAAATAATAAAAACATTCCACTTAATGAGATTAATGCCAATTCTGTGATAATTTCTTCTAAATTTTACCACATTGGTGATATTATTTCCTTCTGAACTGACAGTAATACCTTCCAATAAACTATTTTTTTCCACAAAAATTAAGACATGTTATTTGAACAACAGTTAGTATCCTGCAAGTACAGACAGCAGAGATGGAGCAATCAGACCAAGATTTAGCTCCTCATTTAAGTCAAGTATTCTTTCATTGCAAGTTTAATAATCTTCCAAGCAACTAAGATCAGAGAACAAATGAACCTGTATTGATCTATTGCCAGTGTTCACAGAGCACAGCTGTAATTACACTAGTGTTGGAGTTCTTTCAAACTCTAGCTATGCCTAACTTTTCCCAATAACTACAATAAATATTTTATCACAGAACATGTATTTGATGGCCTACTGAGATTTTTCACAGTGCATGTAAGAGTTGCTAAGATGATGAAGAACGTAACATTATAAATTTTTCATGCGGTGGAGGTTCAAGGTAATTGATTCCATATTTTTAATCCTAACACTAAAAAGCAAGATTATCAAGACCATTAAATATTGATTCGTGTCATAATGTAAGATCATAATGTTACTTTACATAAAAGGTAACTTCCATAGCAGCAAGGACTAACATCAGTGTAAGCACACAGGCCAAAACACATCCTTGCTGTAGCTCCAGTAAGGTCAGTAGCACTACACCAGAGATGAATACTGTCCCTTGTGTTTAAGATGATGGCAAGTTTATTTCTTCATGTATGTCTCTACTGTATGAAAGCAAAGCAAACTCACTGTTTACATAATACTGGAGCAAATTCTGAAGCCTTTACTTGATACATTCCCAATAACTTTTTCTTTTTACCTTTGCTTACTGTTCTTGATAGATTTGAGCAAGTAGGAAGATTTCAATTAAGTCTGACCAAAGAAAGAGAGCAATGACCAAAAATCCACCCTTTCTTTTCCGGTGTTAAGCTTGCACAGGTCTATTACTGCCTTTCAGATGTGCCATGCTGTTAAACACATTGTGAACTACTGAGAAGATTATGCTAGAAAAACTACTTAACTACCATATTTATATTAAAAAAGCTCTCTAAATACCTGTAGCACATATCCACGTATATAATCCTGTAATGTCCAATCCAGAGCATGGAGAATCTGTATCACCTCTTCCTGCTTCAGAACACTGAAAAGCCGATCTAGCAGAATTTTAAGGCGCACAGGAATGGCTTGGGTTCCGTACAACATGAGGCTACTGATATCAAAGACAACATTGGACTGAACTATTTCTACTTGACTTGATGGGTAGAGGTTGGGAATCCTTAATTTGCTCAGAGCTGAAAATAAAAATCATAAAATAAAAATAAACTTGAGTCACAAGAGAGAGGTAAAATTTAAAGCAAGTAATATTGCAGTGCGTGGGGGGGTTGAGGGTTGACACAAAAATCATGATACAGTGAGGAGGATCCTAAATGGTTTTCTATAGATTGTAAAAACAAGTATTACCATGTGCTACCCATCCATGCCGGCACTGGTCACATTGTCGCTGATTTATTTTCCCAGGTTTGAAACACTGACAACTACAGTTCACGAGAGTGCATCGGATAGCCTGGAGATCAATAAAAAGGATGATAGGTAATATATATAGGCACCATTTGGAGTGCACAGATTATACATAGACAGTACACCCATAAAATCCACATACCAGCACGTACCTATCAACATGCAATATAAGTAACTCAGGAAAACACCTGAGTTATACAAGACTATCTCTGCTTGAAAGAGAATTGGTCACCAGCTGGAATACCAGAATATTACAGAAGCAGTATATTTAATGATATACATAGCAACACTTGTGTGGATTTATTTAGGCTGAAGCACCTCTATAACAATTATAAAGGGTCATAAATTATGCATTCATCTAAGCTATAATCCTCGTGTATGATCACTTTTTCAGGAAGGTTTGAAAACAAAGACACACGGATGAAAGTCCCCCTCACTTGCAGTTTTGCTGGAACTCTATACTGCAATATAGGAAGTTCTAAAGAGCAACGCATTAGTTCTGCATAGATGTCATTCGTGCCTTACACGTGCAGGATCCACATGGAATAGATGTATTCTAGCAAAGATACAGAGGCTCCCTAAAGCTTCTCAGTAACAAAGCTCACCAAAAAGTAATGCAACTCCTCAAAGGCTAAACAATCACATTTTGTAAGGGAAATGCTTGAAAGCAAAATACAGCACACAAATAGAGAGGAACCAGTTGCACAGTTCAATCTGTGCATCACTTTGTTCTCACCACGGTCATCTATAATGCAAATCAAGTTAGTATTCAGATGTACGTAATCAACAGGGTGATGCAAACTTGCTTCCTGGAAGACATGCATTCTTCTGTATGTGCCCATCCCCTGGAGGAGGCAAACACACAACTTGGAGGTCCTAGTTAAAGCTCTGTGGGGATTGCTACAGAGCAAAGCATTTGTAGGATTCTGCATTGCTTGAATCTGATACTGAGAATAGTTCCCACAGAAACAGAATATTAATTAAGGAGGGGAAACCAAAGAAATTGATGTGCAGAAAGTATGCACTGGAATAGTAAAGAAAAAAAAAAGTTAGATTATATAACTGTAAAATGTCTGCACTTTTCTGCTTTTAAAGCAATATGTTCCCATTCCTAGTATCATACACAAAATGGGGACTTCCACTCCTTATAACACCCACAGAAAAGCAAGATAAACTGGGGGAAAAAAAGAAATGTGACATCCCTACACGGGCACTTTCAGAAAACATACAAAGAAGCAAGTTTTTGGACAATGAGGCTAAGAAATATGAACGCAGCAAATGTTTAAAATCAAAAGGACGTGAGAGAAAGGTAATTTCACGTGTGTTTGAAAGGGGCATTTTTTAGACTTAAAGAATTAGGCTAACTCAGGGCTGAAGAGGACACTACATATATAATCCTATTACAAACCAGAAGGTGGTTTACATGCACAACTCCAAACTGCAGTGCCTTTGTCTGTATTTGAGGGATTGGAACAAGTGGCAACAGGGCTGTAGAAATCTCTGAATCACTTTGCCTTTAATCTTTTAAAGGAGACATTGCAAAACACTGAATTGAGAAAAGCTCTATGCTCCCCATAAAGTCGTAAAATACACATCAATACTGTCCACAGTGTGAATTACTTCACTTTAATGGAGGATATGTTTTCACTTAGATGCTAAAATACTTTCATATAACAATAAAAAGCCATACATATCTTACAGAAAGGTTGGAGGGAAAAAGATGTAGTTGGCTGCTGGTTTGTTTATATCACAAGGTATCAAACAATAATGCAGTTCAAGCCCTCTACCACTGTTCATAAATAATATTCTGTAACTTGCATGGACGGAACACTTTCCACAGGTGACCCTGCTAGGTTTGATAAGCTACAGTGCATTCCATAAATGCAGCTTTTGCATTCCCTTCAGACAAAATTACAAAAGAGTGCTTCCTTTTTCTGCAAGAAGTAACAGAAATATGCACAATGAAAAAAGCTGTCATGAGGATAAGTTAATTGAGATTTCAAAATTTTTGTCATTCCTTTTCCTTGGACATATTCCACAAGCCACTGACCTTTAAAACTATTTTTTCTACTTAATTTTTGTACTTAGACAAGAAAGATATACCACACCAAATTTTGCAATATTGTGTAAGAGCTTCTATATGGTAATGTATTTATTTTGCCTTCCTATGTATGTGTAAAAGACTGCACATGCAGCAACCAGAACAGTAAAAGGAGGACATTTTGTGTGACATATATGAAAGCGGCTGTTAAACAGGGAGTAGAATTCCCTTCTATTTTAAATATTGAATTGATCCCTCTAAAGTCAATACATTATCGCTTCTGGAAACTAGCCTTAGATGCAGTTAGCTTGCATACTGCTAATGTATCAAAGGTGTACCCTCAAATCAGCGATCTGTCACTGACTTAAAAAATTACTTGAAAGAATCCCTAAAAGAAACAAGTGTGATTTTCAGGTTTGTAGCATTTCCCTTCATTTGTGCCTGTCACAGTCTGTGTCTCCTAAAACTTTTCTAGGAACATTTGCTTTAATAGTCACAGAGAATATAGAACATGGCAAAATTAACTTTTAAAATAATTAATCACAATTTTAAATTTTCATTCACTGTACAACTTAAAAAGGTACTTGTAAAAGATGCATTTTGATTATCTCCAAAATTAATTTATATCAGACTTTAATGAAGAGAAATGTAGCAAAACTTCACCACAATAATACCCTTGTCTTTTGCCTGTTAATCCTTAATACACCTATTCTAAGATACTGTAATTATATCATCTTTTAATAAGCTTTATTTTCCCAACAAGTGGAATGTACACACAGTTTCATCCTACAGAACAAAGGACTAACTTTCTGTATTGCATACATGTAAAGCATGAAAATTGTAATTAAAGGATTGGAAAAGGTAGAAGGAAACTAAAGTGGAAATTTTTTAAAGGACAATCCTTTCATTCACATCATTATTTAGCTTCATTCTGCAAAAATACAAGGTAGATGTCTAAAAAAAATAAATCTTATGCTATCATCAAGGATCTTGTTATTGCTTCCCAGTCACTCTCTCCTCCACAAATGGATCTTTCAAAATCCATTATCAGCCACACTTCCTTTTTCTTTTTTTAAAAACAGAGTTGAAAATTCTGATCAAAATTTTCTGTGGTCTTTCCAGTGTGAATGTGGGAATCTGAACATTGGAGTTTTAAATACAAGTGATTCCTCACTATAAGAGAGACAGATTAACCATTAAACTTGCCACTGTAAAACATCTAACTACTAATCACTGAATCTTAACCTCACTTGCCTGAAAGCCACGCATGCATATCTTTTTCTGCCAGATATCGATGCGGCTTCGATTATGCTTCAAAAGTTATTGAGCATTTCTTTGCAACCCACTCACAGCTAAAGAAAAGCCCAAGCTAATGGGACATATTCATTCCGATTCTGGGTACATAATCAGGTTTCATTTCCTAAAGCAAGTTTGAGATCATCCATGCTCTCCTGAGAAGCCTTCTGGGACCTGTGCAGGTTTAGGAAAATGCAGCAAGAGAAGAAGGGCAGTATAAGTGTATCAAATCTCAGTCTAAAGTTCGTTCTGGTTTGACAGCACTTTGGCTTGGGAAATAAATTAAAAAGTAAGCAAATATTGAAGACCCTGTCAGGACTGAGCTAGAGATCTTTGCTCATGCTGGAGAGCTGGTCTGCAAGTGCAGACACCAGTAAAATGGAAGAGCAAGCACCAGGTTACCCTGGTGGTATTTACCTCAGAAATGCACAGGTCAGCAATCTGGCACTTCCTGGATCTAAGAAAAACCCTTGTATCTTTTACATAAAACTTCTTCCTCACCTTAGAAACTTCTGCCTTTTTTTTTTGCCTTTTTTTTTAAGCTACTGCTATCACCTGAAGAGCTTGAGAGCTCCCCTGTTCTGTTGACAATTACCGACAAAATGGTGTCATTGATGCCAGGGTACAGGAACAAATTTTGCATGCAGGGCTTAGAAATTCTATCAGTTTAAAATGCAAGTTTGAAAAAGAAACAGTAATTACTTGAAACAAGTACATGAGAGAAATTGTCATTAAATGAGCTGCAGCAGATATTGCTTTCCATGCTCTCTATTGAGGGCTTCTAGCAACAAGCCATATCTCCTACGGCCATCACACCATCATTTCCCAGAAAAGGTAAGAAATTTACCTTTTACCTCACTGAAGAAATGTAACCCACCATAATACATGCTCTGGTGAGCACAAATCCTATGGGAAAGAACTGGGACATGTCCCATTTCTGCAGAATAGACTTAGAGTAGCTCCACAGTAAGAATGCTTGAGGAAGAAAAGGCAGGATTTACAGTGGGAGAAGAAATAAAATTAAACATGGGACATATGTCTGGTTATTTGGAAATATTTTGTTGCTTGCCGCTGGTAAAATATTTGCAAGGGAAGTAAAGGGATGGATATCTCCACCACTTCTTAAATTAAAAGTAAGGCCACAGTTAAATCAGAGGCCAAATCCAAATCTGTGTGCATCTTTCAGTAAAGAGAACAGTAATTATAATGGAGTGTGAAGTTGCGTCCCTGGTCAATTTGTGTTTTTTTCCTGTTTTTACTGTTATCCACCAGGTTTCTTGTGTTTGTAAAGTTCAGGTAAGTTTTCCTTTTTCACCATCCAGTTACATTTAATTACTTCTGTATTTAAACCCTTTGCACAGCCGCTGAAAGCAGAGACAAATTAAAACCCCCTTATCTTAAGCATCTCTGTCAATGCCATACTTTTTCACATCATACAATGAGCAGAGCTTTGCTTTGTCCATAGTTTGTCAGGCAACTTTTGCCACTTTTCCTAGGGATATATTCTGCTGACAAATAATAGTCAGTTTTGCCATGTTTAAGAACAAGTTCTCTTTTTACATTTTGTCCATCTTATTTTCACTGCATCACAATCCAGCTGTGCTTCCCCATATCACACTTATATTTGTGGTTTTTTATCCATCGCATATGTATTTGTATCCTCTCTATCCACTTTACAGTATACATTTAGCTGTTGCGTGTATCCTTCCTGAAGACAGACTTCAGTTTTAGATACACTGTTGAGCTCCTTGTAGTTTATTGAACCCAAATTAATTTGAGCATATTTCAAGTACAATCACAAAAAGTACTGGGCTGCTCTAGATGGTGCAAGTACTTGCTGAAGACACAGCCCAACAATTAGGCCTAAAATGCACATTGGTATTACATCCGATAGATTAAGCACCTCACACTTCTAATTGTTGCTTGAAAGTTTCAATGTATTCCACACTTAATAAGGCTCTGAATCCCATCTGCCTGTAGAGAACCATTAGCAGGGCCCCTGCAGCATCTTCAAAGAAAGGCTCTGGGCCATTTTCTTCTTCCTGACATGTTCACTTCAAAGAGGTAACAGGATGCCTCAAGGATGGACAGAACATGGAACCCCTTTGCTGCCTGGGAGTAGAGCTTGGAGGACACACAGGGAATGGAGAAAAGGGAGTAACAGTGCACTGATATACTTACATGTGCACAGGTCTGACAGCACGGCCCATTTAAGAATTACTCTGCACAAAGACTTGGCCCATCCTACAACTTGCACATGTTCTGCTCAGGATTGTTGTCATGTTGTGCCACATGGCTAAGGTCCTGCTAAGTTCCCCACCACACCCTGCCTGCCTTTCACAGCCTGAGCCCCTGAAACAAAGGGGGTTCCATTCAAGTACATTTCTGCCTACTCCAGTATATTTGGTTGTTGCAAGTTCTCCTATTTCTACACTAAAGTTTAAAAATACTTATGACTAAAATAAATAATTACATAAAATTATTAAAACAAGAAAAATGTTCTTACAAGATTTCTAATTATACTGGACTGAATGCACATATTATTTCCACAGTCTTATCTCAAAAAGCCTGTTTCTTACAAAGTACCAGCTGCTAATAGTTATTTAGTAAACGTAAGTAGCAACAAACAACGTTCATGAGAAGCAAACAAGCCTTACAGCTTGTTGCACCCAGAAAACAGTCTGATATCTTCATATTTTGAGCTTTTAATTAAGTAAAGTTGTACACGGATGTGCCAGAGTGAAGAACACTGATCCAGTAGTTCCAACCTTCTCCATTCAGACAGACATATTTAAAATGCTGGCCCCAATTATGATTCATGTGATAAACTGCTTATTAGTAAAATAATTTAGCACAACTTTTTTCTTTCCTGCTTAAGAGACCAACTAGGAGATAGATGGGAAAGGTGAGCCACAAGTTGCTTTTTACAGGGCCACTAAACACGAAGTTACGCTCACAGCTCAGTCCCTAAACTGACAGTGATTCCTTGGTGACCGGGCTGGTTTTCATTCACACCAACCATCTACTCGTACCAAGCTTAGGAGGTACAAGAGCCTTTGAAAAACGCAGACAAAAAGCTTTTGTTTCAGAGGCCAAACATGGATTTAAGAATTGAACTTAACACCTATTGTACTGAAAATTTTGGCTGGTGCTGATATCACTCAACTCCCACTTACTTCTTCCCTGTGGGGGCACAATGTTATGATTTCTCTCCTAAAAGAACACATAGGCCACAAGTTGAATACATTTTCTAGATAAGACCATGGAATACAACCCATTAATTATCTGGCTTCTTATGTATATATTCATACTGTTTATTTGGGGTCAGATACCAAAACCTGACCTCCTTTTAAACAGCTATAGCCTGAGAATACACGGGAACAGAGTAGTTACAACGCAGATCCTGCAGCAAGTTGCATTACCCCATTACCCTCTCCCTCAGCGAGGCTGAACAAAGCCAATTTTGGCCTAGAATTTGACCAAATCTCTCTTCTGTGGTTGCAGCAGAGCACCTTGAGCTGAAAATGTGAAACTATCCTTGTAATAACTGACTAAAACACGCTCAAAAACATACAAAAAGGTGGGAGGAGTGAATAAGCTCAGTAAGATAGAACTGAACTGAGGCACTACGTTCCCAGGATGGCACCACTCTGTGAAATTAACCTTGCTTGTGGATTTACAGGACAGTTTGGGCTGGCTACTGAGTTACGGACCACGAGTCCGCATGTTGCCACTTCGCTGAAGACTTTTTCTAACTGAGAAGGGCCCTAAGAGCGAGGAGCTGAGCTAGGGAGGGAACTAACCCCAGCCTCCCAAGGAATCAGCGGTGCGGGCTCGGCGGCAGCTGCAGCGCCTGTGGAGCTCCGGGCAGGCTCGGGCACTGCAGCCGGGCAAGGGAGCACAGGGAGCCATCGCTGAGAAAGGCAGCCACGCCAAGAGGCCAAACTTTAATCACAGCATAACTTATGGGATGAAAATCACGCCTCATGCATGTCACTTACCCTAAAGGGCCCCTTAGGGCAGCTCTTGTTAATGGCACTGTCAAAATAATTATAAAGAGAAAAGAATGCGTGTGTGTGTGTGTGAGCACACACACTCGGGCCGCTACTCTTTAAACAAAAAGCACTGGACAGCAAAACTTAATTTTGCCATTCAGCAACATCTTGTAGATAGACTGGCTGATGCTGTAATTAATCTCAGTTGTTAACAACAGGTGAGTGCTGACAGACAGCTTGGTCCACCTCGGGGACATATTTAGACCCTCTTTTACCATTTGGTTTGGAAATGAAAAGAAGAAATACAAATTGAGGAAGGAAAAATCACATTATCATTATCTTACAGTTGCTATTTACTTTAATTCTGAAACCGACTGTGATGCTACAGTTCCCACGGCATACCTGCCCAAGCCTGCATAGGTCAGAAACATTTTGTTAGTATTAAACAGCTCCTATCACAAGATATTGAAGTAACTTCCCTTTTTAATAAATATGCAGGAAAAAATTGTTCTTATTAATGCATTTCAAAAACGAGTAATAGATTGCTGCTTACTGATGAGAAAAACTGCTCAGGTTTAGGGCTAAAGTCACTGGACAGAAATGGTGTGAAATTTCTTATGATAAAGCACTAGATGCTATTTAATCTAACAAATAAACTGTGCACATACTACTTGTCTCTACTGACATGCTAAGCATGCTACATAAATGCTGGATCTACAGACCTAGCCATGAACTGAGTCACAGAATTACAGAATCAGTTGAGTTGGAACGGAGTTTAATTAAATCTTTAACTTCAAGCCCTACATTAGCAAGAACTAAGTGTTATTAACACAAATGCTCACATATCAGAGTAATGAGGAATATTAGTATAAACCAAACACAGACCCTTTAAAACACGTCTTTAACTTTTTTCACCTAATTTATAAAATGTTGTATGTGTGCAATGTGGGTGAGTTAATGTTTCAAAGACAATCCTAAATTTTTCAGCTCTTCACACTGCTGTTTAAGTCTCAAAGCCATAAAATATGCATGCTTAAATCTCTTCCTTTTCCCTGTTACAAAACGAAGAGAGATTAAAGAATAAAAGAAAAACAACAGCTCTCTGAAATATTTAGCGTTACACAATTCCATTTAATGTAATTTCATAAATTTTAAACCCAAACAGTATTTGTACACATACATGATACTATCTATGGTGCTACAGTTATGCAATATTTTGCGCAACAGCGTAGTTCCATTCGTAATTTCACAATTTAAAACTCAGTATCCCTTTTTACTGAACACAGGTGAGGAAATTTTTAACTGGCTTTCAGACATCAGCTACTTTCAAAGAAAAAAAAAAATTGTTTTCTCACTGATAATCTATTTTCTTTTTTTTTTCTATTTGTTTAAAGAAGCCATCCTACCATGGTTTTAAAGTGTGGAATGAAAATACCATTGTTCTTTATTCTAAAGTGACTTAAAAATGGTCACTTTTCCTTATTCCCTCAATAACTTTTTTTTTGACTCTGAATATTAAAATTTCACCCCCTAAGCAGATTTTTTCAATGGCCACCAACAAAATAATAAGAAATAAAAACTAAATAAAAGAGAAGTGATGACACTTGTAAAACTTCACTGTAGCATCTCCTAGGTCAAAACCTGCTGGCTGCCAGCACAGAGGAATTCTAAGAGTTCCTGCACCAGTGAAGCCAGAAGGGGCAGGAGATGACCCAGAGGGCAAAACCAGTTGTTCTTCCTTACATTTGGTGGCTATTTTGCTGGAATAACAAATTCATACCAAAACTTTAGCTCAAATCTGCATGAAAAAAGTTTACTAAATGCGAAATCATACAAAAAGTGCTTTTAAAACGTGTATCACAAAAGCTGTAACCTACAATAAAACTAGAACACTTCTGTTCTTATCAGAGGTGTATTTAATATTATCATAATGAAGGTTTTATTACTGCAAACCAAATAAATCACCGGCTTGTTGGATTGGAAATAGAGTGACATGCTCAATATGTATGAACAGATCTTTTAACAGTATCATGAACAGACACGGAAGCTGGAAGTCAAGACATCTGGTATCAAAAGGCCAGGCCTTGCTGCACTCTCAAGAGTCAGAAGTTGATCTCAGCTATAGTGAAGCGGCCAAGCATCTGTAATAATTTTTTCCTATTTCTGTGGAGATTCATCTCCCCTGCAGGTTTGGATATGCTTGCAGTTGCATTATTTTTAGGATTCTGAGTAGGTTCAGTAGTTCAAAGAATAAACAGAACAATTCCTTTAAAAAAATCAAGCAAGCAAAAGTCCCTATATATTACGAATATAAAAAATGTTATTTTCCATAATGTTACTTTTTACATGTTCATTTACTGTTAGAAGTCTGACTAAGCTGCAAACTACTCAAAACTCTAGTATTTTATTCAAACAGAAGTGCACAATGATACTGATTACAAAGAAAACCTATCAGCAACATACACAGAATGGTAAATAATTGAATATACAATATATGCTTCAAAAGTTCATATTTTTCCTCTTTCTCTAAAAGAAGCAATTAGAAAGGTATTCTTCAGTGTATGTTGTTCTAATCACTAGAACAAAGCAAACCAACACTGTTGCTAGTAGTTAAAATAATGCTAGACCCCCTTTGCCCCATGACCTGGAGTGGAGCGAGACTCCCCACCTCCCACTCCTCCAGCACTGAATGCTGAGCCACAATTTCACTGTTTTAAAATCAAAGTACAGAAACAGAGTCTTGTCTAACATAACGCTTGCATATTTTACAGCAAACTGAACTGTATTTTCCAAAAGGATGTTAAAAATAGAAGCATATGATCTTTTCCCACCCAGAATTGTATCCTTACAATTAAAGACTATTAGCTGGCATCCCTTTTAACCGTCAAACTCAGACAGTGGCAGTTCTATAGCCACAAAGAGAAGCAGTAAATGAGAAGAACATGTTGCTACACTGCATTTGAGAAAGTTTGGCTCCAAGCTATGCACTGATTAATATCAGATCTCCTTCTTTACTTGCCTCTTGACAATCTTGTCACATCTGGCTGACAAATCCTTACAAGCTTATCCAAACCAAGGCAGCCCAGATCATGCTCCGGGAGTAGCTTGAAGGAAGTGGCAACACCAGCCATGCACTGATGTGCCATCATGAAACTAATGAAGCTGACTTCACTTGCAGACTGCAGGAACACGAAGAAACACAACATGCCCCAAGGTTTTGCAACATAACGCAGAGTTAGCTCACCAAAAGATAAGACAAACAATCAGCTCCCGAGGTTCAAGAAGCCAAGTAGTTACATGAATTGCAAAAAATTATAGAAAAATTGCTTGAATGACAATTTCAAGTAAATGAGCACAATAAAATCCAACTTTAGATCAGATGTGAAATTTGCCTGTTAAATACCTTTCAAACAATGGTTTATTTTAAATTAAACCAAAACTAGTTTATTTTCTCTCTCCCCCATCCCCAAAATACCATAATGTTGCCTGGCTCCCAGGTTATTCAAACTGAAAAACATAAAAAAAAGAAAAACAAAAGGACAAGGGGGGGGGGAGGGGGGAGGAAAGAGTGTCAATTTTTATCCATAGGATCTTACAGAAGGATAAACCACAGCCTGTGTATATCAGTAGTCCTCCCCTGGGTTAGTGATCTGCCCTCTCCTCATTTTTAAACCAAGAATTCGTTACACAGAGGACTGGAAGTATTTGACCAATTAATAAACCAGAAAGTAAATGCTGTATCTTAAACACATCTAACAAAACCTCATTATGTGTGAGCTGACAATTAAGCCATGTTTATTTTTCTATGTGATGAAGAAAATCAAAATAAATTAAATAAGAAGTTAAATGCATCAGAATACAAGACATTTAATTAGCACAATATATTTAAAAACCCAGACTCCCCCACCACACACACACACACTCTCGTAATCAACCCCCCACTCCACCTCCCCGCCCCAAAATACAAACAGATCCTAAAAAAAGAATTACTGGCCGTATTTTCTGGATGCCAAATAGTCAACAATAAATTGTATATAAAGGGCATACATTAGACTCCACTTTAGTGGTGATTTCTAAAGAACTTTGTAGTGAAATTACATTGTTGTCTGCTCTCCAGTGCATTTATACGTCATGATAATGATAATGTATCTGCTTAAAGCACTTGACTCAGAACACATTTGAGTCACAAATCACAGATTTTATTGCTATTAATGTATATTGAGGACTTGTACAATTAAACATTGTCAAGTATTTATGATTTACATGCTACTACTTCAATTGGAAAACAATTACACAAGTGATGGCTCTGCTTATTATAATCAGCCTGCAATTCTGCATTACTTACTGTAGAACAGAAAAGTCATACAGTTGTTTACAGTGCAGAGCAGAAAGAAAAACTGGATTTTTTACAGAAACTAGTTTCTACTTTCCCAGAATCTTTTCGCAATTAAGAAATGAAGACTACAGCTCCCTACAGCTCCCTACAGCTCTCATCTCCATTGTTCATTACCCAAAACAACACCATTGCAAGATTTTTTTATATCTCCACAGTGCATAGCCACAAGTAAAAGTTGCACAGTAAAAACATACATTCATATAGAACTGCAAAGAACTTTCCTTACCTCAGACATTCTTACTGTGCTTATGTTTCCAGAGCTATAAAACAGTTTCCCATTCCCTCAGTGAGTTGTACAAAGAAGTACTGGAAACACTCCTGCCTGTACAAGTACTAAGGCAGAACCATCACACGCCTCTTTACTCTTGTCTGACTCTGAGCACCTCAAGGTCTGATGTATGCTCGGGCTGTGCACAGGGGAGTGAAATAAGATCCTCCCCCTTGGTGTTCTCCAGACCTACAGTACGAAGTTGTGTCTGCCTCTCACCTCTGCAGCCAGCTCTCACCTCGCTGCCCCGGAGTGCTGTGCTCCAGCGCGCTCCTCCAGTCGCAGGGCAGTCCCCTCACAGCTGGCTTGAAGAGGGCATGACACTCATCTTTCACAGAGATTTGATCAAAAGGAGTCACGGAGGCTTGAGGCGCTCCTAATGCAGTGCGAGGAGATTCTACCTCTGCTCTGGCAGCCTAAGTAATGCATTAAATCAATGCAGCTGACCTAAGGCCTATTACAGGGTTTTTTTTTTCCTTCTCAGAGCGTACAACTATCTGCAAATAAGCTATGAGGTACCTACAAGTAAAAGTACTTATTTTCAGTGCTGGAGTGTTGTTTTTCAAATTGCAGCTGCTGCAGGTTTTTTTTTTTTTGTTTGTTTTTGGTTTTTTTTTAAAACATTTNCCCCCCGCCTCTACTCTTAACTCCTGTAGATCATTTCTTTGCACTCTCTTAACTCAGGAATATTCTGGACTATACCAGAGACAGACATGAGCAAATTGCATTGAAGTCAGAACAAATCCTTGTAGGAACATACCAGGACAACTTTTGACCAGATGAATACCTGTAATCCTATAGGAAAGGCAGCAGGAAATAAGATGGCTGTAGGGAGAAGACAGCTAACATATTATTATTGTTGGTTTATTAGTTGTCTTCCACTAATCCTATTTACTATTTGCTAGATAAATGCACAACGCTTAAGGAGAACCTAATTTACATTTAGCTAAATATTGGAGTACACTTAGGGTTCAGTCCATGGTAGTAACTGGAATGAGGCCAGGATAAAGCCAATGTGATACCAGAATCTGGTCCTACAGAGCACAACATGAAGCATATGCTTGTCTAAATCCCTAGGTTTCTCCACTGTGTACCTTATTTCTCCTGCTAAGCTATTGAACAAGATGGAAAAACAGAGAGGAGGATTTAGTTTCATAGAATGGTCTGCCAGATACTTCTAGAAAGAAAAAACACTGAGGTGTGAGAAGAGTCAACCACCCGTGGTGACTTGGTGCATGTCCAACAGAGCGCTGCATGGAGGCTGCAGTGCCACCTCTGGCCTCAGGCACTGCTCTCTCAGGGACCCAGGACAGTAACACTTGGATTATCATTGGTTTTGTAAACTGTGGGGAAAAAGTGCCTGAGAACTCATGGCCAACATCATGTTATTTGAGGTGATTCTTAACAACAGTGCTTTAAAAGCATCTGTTCCATGATGAGGACAAAATGTAGCTGCTCTCTCAAGATGATAACTCAAAGCCGAAGGCACACCTTGTTACTAAAAGCATATTTCCTTCTTAATGAAATAAGCAGCGATGTAAGTAAAAAGGGCTCAACCTGATTGAGAATTCTGCAACAAAGGTGGGAAGAGTGGCTTAAGATTACATAAACTGCCAGAAGCTCTGCATTGACTTCAAAATGATAAGTGACTAAAACTTAGATGTGTGGAGAGCTGCTCTCCCCTCTAGCCAGTTCCCAGGAAAAACCTATTTACTACCTATCTGCCATTTGCCTGTAAGATGATAATTCTTATTAAATGGGCTAACTATCCATAGCAAACCATTTAAGATCAATTTCCTTTTTTCTTAATTAATTATCTACTAGCAGTCTTTTACTTTAAGCATTGTTTTCATTATTCAGGCTTTTTCAATGAATATTTAATGGCAACATATTCATGCCTTGCTCTTTTTAAACTATTCACTATTTCTGACTAGCAGTTTTTCAGTGTTTTAATATCTGTACACCTTTTAGCAAAACCCAGTGATCTCTACCATAACGTGACATGCAAGGCAGTTTGTATCTGTAGGTCAACTTCTAAAGAAATACTGGCATATTAATAGTGCCTTCGGTAATTTGAGCTCATTCATAGTTCAAGCTTGCTTGTACAGAGCAGTTACCAGGACACCTTTTGCAGAATGACCAAAACGGAAACCACAGGGTGAATTCCATAACTCTTCTTCAAGCAGCAAAATATAATGGAAAACCACCTTCTCGTGGAAAGAAACAGGGACAGGGCACCAGGCTTGAGCCAGAGGTGCTGGGCTTCATTTGAGACTCTGCCACTGAGTTGCTATTTGACCTCAAGCAAGTTACTTAATAGCTGATTTATATTTCCTTGCTTCTGAATTATTATTTATTTTTTCTAAATATATTTAAATTGTCAGCTCCTTGAGGAAACTGTAGCACCTCACTTTGTTCTCAGGGACAGTGCTGAGGGCAAACAAAAAGAGCGCCCAGGGCTGAACCCCCAGTATGTCATAATGTAAATACCTAAAATCACAGTGTAACAATGCAGCCCAAGGAAAGCAGTTTTCTCCTCCCACCTGCCCCAGCCTGTTCCTCCTTCTCCATGTCTCAGCCTGTGTGTTCAGAGCAGCATGAAGGTAGGGAGATGAAGGGCAGTTTGTGAAGTGCTAAAACTACTTAACCAAATACAAGAGTATTCAGTTTTGAGAAGAGGTCCAACACACTGAACTGACTATAGACAAAAAGCTGATGCTCTTAACTGATTTTAATATCTAGGATATTTTAAAAATGGGAATTAATTCTAAGGAATCACTACAATGGAAGCTGAGTGACACAGCACAAACTGCAATACAATCCACAGGAAAACATTTCTTCTGACTTTAAAATTTCAATCGTGACCCGAATTTTGGTGTTTGATTCCAAAAAATCATTCTAAAAAGAATATCAAGAAACTAATCAAGCACTGACTAAAACGTTGGGAGTAGGTTTGGTCTTGGCTCTGTGTTCTCTAGGCAAACAGGTATGTAAATCCTAAATTCCCAAACACACACTAGTGCTTCACACCGTTTCTACTGGAGTCAGCTGCACTGCAGCCTTAACCTCTGTGTGCTGCCTGCTTGGCCCACATTCCAGACACATAATACACTATGTCCCCTCTTACTTAAATCAGTGCTGGCAAAGATCTTAGCACTAATTTAATGCTTTGCTCGCTTATTGCCTTGGAGAGATGTGTGGATTAAACATTTCACCTCTCAGAAGACACGTGAAGCAATGGTCAGCCCCGTGATCATGCTGTTGGGCAGTGGGTCACCTCTCAGGGAAAAAAAGCCAAAAAGAGTAAGAATTGCTGTCCAGGACTGAAGGGACACAAGATTTTGAGGAGGCAGAAGGGGAAAGAGAAAACAGACCTTGAAAATGAGGAGAACTGATGTCCTGTCAGCAAGAGTAAAGACAGTTGTGGGTTTCAAACAACTTGCTATTTTAATGTTTTTTAAAATTTAACAAACCTGCGCACATGAAGATGAAAATAGATTTAAACTTAGTGTGCTGCAGCATAGGTTTTGACCACTAGTCTAACTTCAAATAGGCCTGCTAAAGGCATGAAGTACTTGATGAAGTTCCCTAAGATCTGTGGAAAAACACATAGGGTACTCCAGTTCTCATCTAACCAACAGCGAAACCCAAATCTCTTGTTCTGCATTTCCAGGTAAGCTGATTTTGTAAGGTGGCCGAAGGAGATACCACTGAGGTATAATGTGTCCCAAACTGTTTTCCACTAACAGTTTAAGCAGAGTTCAATTGTTTATCCTTGTCTTGCTGTTTACATCCCATTTAGTGCAATTGGACAAATTAAAAGTAAATTTATTGAATACACCCTGCATTTGTATCTCTCCTTCAGCACTAGTTTTCATGTAACTGCTCACTGCATTACTTTTCTTCTGTAGCTCAAAAATAGGAACGAAGTAAGCACTGACCATTACAAAACGCTAATATTACAAAGAGTGGTTATGGCAAACCCAGAGACACATCACCAACACCACTGACCCATCCTTGTGAAACTGCATCTCTCCACTGAAAGTCACTGAGATCAAGAACTCTGCCATTAACAACTATGAAAAGTTGTCCTAAGAAAACCTGTCCAGACAGTTTCTTTTTAACATTCATTAGTGGTTGCTTTATGCCATAATATATTTGTCTCTGAAAAATCTGAATCTATAACACTTTGCCATCTAATAAAGTATACGTTTCTGTACTTGGATATATACAATCAAAGACTACAAGAAAAGAGANCCAGGACAACTTTTGACCAGATGAATACCTGTAATCCTATAGGAAAGGCAGCAGGAAATAAGATGGCTGTAGGGAGAAGACAGCTAACATATTATTATTGTTGGTTTATTAGTTGTCTTCCACTAATCCTATTTACTATTTGCTAGATAAATGCACAACGCTTAAGGAGAACCTAATTTACATTTAGCTAAATATTGGAGTACACTTAGGGTTCAGTCCATGGTAGTAACTGGAATGAGGCCAGGATAAAGCCAATGTGATACCAGAATCTGGTCCTACAGAGCACAACATGAAGCATATGCTTGTCTAAATCCCTAGGTTTCTCCACTGTGTACCTTATTTCTCCTGCTAAGCTATTGAACAAGATGGAAAAACAGAGAGGAGGATTTAGTTTCATAGAATGGTCTGCCAGATACTTCTAGAAAGAAAAAACACTGAGGTGTGAGAAGAGTCAACCACCCGTGGTGACTTGGTGCATGTCCAACAGAGCGCTGCATGGAGGCTGCAGTGCCACCTCTGGCCTCAGGCACTGCTCTCTCAGGGACCCAGGACAGTAACACTTGGATTATCATTGGTTTTGTAAACTGTGGGGAAAAAGTGCCTGAGAACTCATGGCCAACATCATGTTATTTGAGGTGATTCTTAACAACAGTGCTTTAAAAGCATCTGTTCCATGATGAGGACAAAATGTAGCTGCTCTCTCAAGATGATAACTCAAAGCCGAAGGCACACCTTGTTACTAAAAGCATATTTCCTTCTTAATGAAATAAGCAGCGATGTAAGTAAAAAGGGCTCAACCTGATTGAGAATTCTGCAACAAAGGTGGGAAGAGTGGCTTAAGATTACATAAACTGCCAGAAGCTCTGCATTGACTTCAAAATGATAAGTGACTAAAACTTAGATGTGTGGAGAGCTGCTCTCCCCTCTAGCCAGTTCCCAGGAAAAACCTATTTACTACCTATCTGCCATTTGCCTGTAAGATGATAATTCTTATTAAATGGGCTAACTATCCATAGCAAACCATTTAAGATCAATTTCCTTTTTTCTTAATTAATTATCTACTAGCAGTCTTTTACTTTAAGCATTGTTTTCATTATTCAGGCTTTTTCAATGAATATTTAATGGCAACATATTCATGCCTTGCTCTTTTTAAACTATTCACTATTTCTGACTAGCAGTTTTTCAGTGTTTTAATATCTGTACACCTTTTAGCAAAACCCAGTGATCTCTACCATAACGTGACATGCAAGGCAGTTTGTATCTGTAGGTCAACTTCTAAAGAAATACTGGCATATTAATAGTGCCTTCGGTAATTTGAGCTCATTCATAGTTCAAGCTTGCTTGTACAGAGCAGTTACCAGGACACCTTTTGCAGAATGACCAAAACGGAAACCACAGGGTGAATTCCATAACTCTTCTTCAAGCAGCAAAATATAATGGAAAACCACCTTCTCGTGGAAAGAAACAGGGACAGGGCACCAGGCTTGAGCCAGAGGTGCTGGGCTTCATTTGAGACTCTGCCACTGAGTTGCTATTTGACCTCAAGCAAGTTACTTAATAGCTGATTTATATTTCCTTGCTTCTGAATTATTATTTATTTTTTCTAAATATATTTAAATTGTCAGCTCCTTGAGGAAACTGTAGCACCTCACTTTGTTCTCAGGGACAGTGCTGAGGGCAAACAAAAAGAGCGCCCAGGGCTGAACCCCCAGTATGTCATAATGTAAATACCTAAAATCACAGTGTAACAATGCAGCCCAAGGAAAGCAGTTTTCTCCTCCCACCTGCCCCAGCCTGTTCCTCCTTCTCCATGTCTCAGCCTGTGTGTTCAGAGCAGCATGAAGGTAGGGAGATGAAGGGCAGTTTGTGAAGTGCTAAAACTACTTAACCAAATACAAGAGTATTCAGTTTTGAGAAGAGGTCCAACACACTGAACTGACTATAGACAAAAAGCTGATGCTCTTAACTGATTTTAATATCTAGGATATTTTAAAAATGGGAATTAATTCTAAGGAATCACTACAATGGAAGCTGAGTGACACAGCACAAACTGCAATACAATCCACAGGAAAACATTTCTTCTGACTTTAAAATTTCAATCGTGACCCGAATTTTGGTGTTTGATTCCAAAAAATCATTCTAAAAAGAATATCAAGAAACTAATCAAGCACTGACTAAAACGTTGGGAGTAGGTTTGGTCTTGGCTCTGTGTTCTCTAGGCAAACAGGTATGTAAATCCTAAATTCCCAAACACACACTAGTGCTTCACACCGTTTCTACTGGAGTCAGCTGCACTGCAGCCTTAACCTCTGTGTGCTGCCTGCTTGGCCCACATTCCAGACACATAATACACTATGTCCCCTCTTACTTAAATCAGTGCTGGCAAAGATCTTAGCACTAATTTAATGCTTTGCTCGCTTATTGCCTTGGAGAGATGTGTGGATTAAACATTTCACCTCTCAGAAGACACGTGAAGCAATGGTCAGCCCCGTGATCATGCTGTTGGGCAGTGGGTCACCTCTCAGGGAAAAAAAGCCAAAAAGAGTAAGAATTGCTGTCCAGGACTGAAGGGACACAAGATTTTGAGGAGGCAGAAGGGGAAAGAGAAAACAGACCTTGAAAATGAGGAGAACTGATGTCCTGTCAGCAAGAGTAAAGACAGTTGTGGGTTTCAAACAACTTGCTATTTTAATGTTTTTTAAAATTTAACAAACCTGCGCACATGAAGATGAAAATAGATTTAAACTTAGTGTGCTGCAGCATAGGTTTTGACCACTAGTCTAACTTCAAATAGGCCTGCTAAAGGCATGAAGTACTTGATGAAGTTCCCTAAGATCTGTGGAAAAACACATAGGGTACTCCAGTTCTCATCTAACCAACAGCGAAACCCAAATCTCTTGTTCTGCATTTCCAGGTAAGCTGATTTTGTAAGGTGGCCGAAGGAGATACCACTGAGGTATAATGTGTCCCAAACTGTTTTCCACTAACAGTTTAAGCAGAGTTCAATTGTTTATCCTTGTCTTGCTGTTTACATCCCATTTAGTGCAATTGGACAAATTAAAAGTAAATTTATTGAATACACCCTGCATTTGTATCTCTCCTTCAGCACTAGTTTTCATGTAACTGCTCACTGCATTACTTTTCTTCTGTAGCTCAAAAATAGGAACGAAGTAAGCACTGACCATTACAAAACGCTAATATTACAAAGAGTGGTTATGGCAAACCCAGAGACACATCACCAACACCACTGACCCATCCTTGTGAAACTGCATCTCTCCACTGAAAGTCACTGAGATCAAGAACTCTGCCATTAACAACTATGAAAAGTTGTCCTAAGAAAACCTGTCCAGACAGTTTCTTTTTAACATTCATTAGTGGTTGCTTTATGCCATAATATATTTGTCTCTGAAAAATCTGAATCTATAACACTTTGCCATCTAATAAAGTATACGTTTCTGTACTTGGATATATACAATCAAAGACTACAAGAAAAGAGATAATAAAGAGCTTACATAGTGATACTATTGTCTTTAAAATGTTTTGTAAAGCAAAACTCAAACTTTAAGAACAGGGTTTCACAACCCAAACCTGTATTTGGAACTAACACTTGCAAAGAGGCCAAAAAAGCACCAAAATTGAAGTTGTGTAACCCCTAGGAATATATTTAAAAATACAGAAGTAGAAACCTTTTCTATGTATATGCAGTGAATATTAAGATTGGAATAGTTGCTACAGAAGTAAAAATCCCAATACATTGCTTTCCAAAATAAGCATATTTAAAGTGACTTGCCTGAGTCAGAAGTTTTAGACATGCACTAAAGGACTCTTTTTGTTCCCTCCTCATCACCCTGGGCTATGAGATAGAAAACTGGCTTAATTATTGGTTCTGTTCTCTACATTTCTAAATATTTTTAACTGCAATGAAGCATGCAGCTTCTGTTTAAATGGATGGCAAAAGACTGCATCATTTTTTCATATACAAATGTCATATGTCTGAGATACCCACCCAGCTAGAGATATGGTTCTAAGGAGTGAGATGGGAATGCTGCAGTGAGGACAACACCCACAAGGGTTCCTGGCAGCTCTGCCCATTTTTCTTTGCATGGTTGGACTGTTTGGGGTGGGCTTGCACAACAGTGTTAGTAAACGACAAGAACCTGCAAACCTTTGGGATACATGAGAAAGATATTATCAAGTGAAATGTGATTTTCAAATACTATCTAATAACCAAACAGTAATGGGAGTAAAAGTCTTCTACTGTGAGGGATTAAGGTGGGAGCTGTATTGGCTACACATTTCCCTTCCTGCACAATTCTACCAACTGGCCTCTAATCTTGTGAGTCCTGTGAGGAGTTTAAAACATTTAATTGCTAACTCTATTATTAAGGAATCTACTTTGTCAGACTGCAGCTCCTAACAACGTTAAGTCTCTTAGAGCAAATCAGTTTTGATACTGATGTTTCTCAGAACTGCAGCATTTAATCCTCAAATTACAACACAAGTTTTAACAGGCACATTCTGCCTGTCACCAAGATTTAGTAATTAACAAAAAAACTCAACCCCCTTCCTAACACTAATGGTTTATCAAAAGAATACCAGTAATTTCAGTTAAGATATACAGATGAACCAGGCAGAAATACAATGGGGAGACAGACATGTTTTTGCTATCTGATTGAAAAGACTGAGCCAAAATTCCAGAGACCTGGTGTTGTCGTAAGAGGAACAGTCAGGAACCACGACTGTGCCCCCGGGCCAAAGGGTGTGACATCGGGCCAGAGGTGTGTCAAAGTCAGAATAAAATGCCTGCCATAAAACTGGTAGCCACTCATATTCACATGGGTAAAGAAAAGGAGAGCTGGCAGTATGACACCTGAAACAGTAATACCTGTGGGGTTTTTTTCCCAAAGACAACTGAGTCCTACAAATACAGGAGACCCTTCACCTACTCTGTGGATCTTCGTATTTATTTTCACAGCCTGCAGCATTTGTCTTCCTTTTGGTTGTGGGTTTGTTGTTGTTTGGGGTTTTTTTCCTGCTCTTTCTTTTCTGTCCTTCTTGTTCTTTAATACCAGGTAGTGGTTTTTCAATGGTTTAAGCTATGGCATATAATAACCGATGAGTAACATTGCAGTAATACCAGTGGTGGCAATTTTGCTTTGTTTCATGGGAGTGTTAGAGTATTAGAGAGATGACTAGGACATGTCTAAGTGGCAGACTGATAAAATGAAAGATGAATTTTCTCTGCCTACAACTGTTGCCAAGTTTTAATCATAAACATCAAACAGGTTACAGGACACCTTTTCCCAGGCAATAAAATAAACAGCGAACATTTAATATTTTTAAACAAATTTTTGGATGAAGAATTACTGCAAAAAATTACTAGTTTATCTGCTGAATACTGTTTCCCAAGCTCATAAACTAGAAATTTCTGACCAAATGGTTGATTTTAACAACCATACTCAAGTGCTGTTACTCCTAGGACAACTGGTGCTCGTTATAGAGGGATATTTATCAGCTCTCCCACTCTGCCGAAGCTTTATGCTTTAATCAAAACTTTTATTCTCAGTTATCTTTTCTCATTGACATCCTCTTCTAATTGATTTGGAGGAAATTTCAGTTCCTATTTTACAGTGACATTCCAAGAAAACTTCCTTGAAAGACTCACCCATCCTCCACTTAGTAGTTTGCTTTAAAACTGCCTCTTTTACTAACTTATTCCAGACCTGTGCCTGTTCTTTCTTTGTCTAAAATACATGCTGAACTTTTGAAGTTTGTCCAGGAGTGAGAGCAGGTTTAGCAATGTCCTGGAGTAGCATCTGACTACCCCCTCCAACCGGGATAGCACATCGATACCAGGATGGTTTGCAGGGAGCTGGTTTTAATGGACAGCTCCCAGGTGACACCAGACAGAGCTGCTGCAGCAGCCGCAATATCATACATCCTTGATTGAACTTTGATTAATTTTCCAGACTTTCAGAGCCTGTGGCAAAAGGATCCACAGCGGTAGCTGCAGCCATTAACTCCATCTTTTGTGATTTCTCCTTCTTCATTATGTTTGGGTCTTGATTGAACTTTGTTCCAAGTTAGTAGCTTTTGGCTATGGACAACGGAGATAAGACTTTAGAAATGGAGTGAAGAAGAATAATATGTGAGAAACTCGCAGTGAAAGCTGCCTGGATAGTTGTCGGTAGCTTTGGATATACCTTGTTATGAGTGGCATTAACAAAAATGTTGGAATTCTGGCTAACACCAGTCCAAACAACACAAACCATCACTTTATGCAGTCATAGTCCAAATGTCTTACAGCACCTGCGCACAGTAGATGCTATTTTATTATGCTGAACAAATTCAAAGTTGATGCTTTCACATAATGAATAAAATTGGCATTCCTGGACAAAGCCAGAACTTTACAGCACTTGTTAAAATAAATTAATAGTCTTAGTGGCCTCCAAAGATGATTTACAGAGTTTGCTGCTAAATGGTGCAAGCAACTAACCCACTACTGGTATGCTGAAATAGGACAACTTTACACTGTTGGGTCAACCTTGCATCTGTTATACTATCATATCAAAAAAAGCAGCTTATCAGCAGCTAGGAAAGATCTCACAGTTCTTGGAAAAAAAATAAAACTGACAATACCAGAAAGATTACACTGAATTTTTCCAAAAGACCTTCAGTGTTTTCATTACATTCCTCTCTCCACCATTTTAGGTCACAGAATGTCTAAATACATCTGTTTTTCCTACTCTTTTTACAGTTAATGCTTGAATCTACCACTGTGATACATTCTTAGAATCACTCATATCTAGTTTTATTGCCTACTGTTGGTATTTGACAATGGTAGTATATAGAAATTGTATGCAGAGGTGGTTCTAGTGATATGCAGAAATTTTTGCCTGAACCTAGAGAAACCCTTTCAAAGCTTGAAAACTGAAATTTACTGATGGGAAAAAATATTAAACTATTAAGGGTGATTCAAAATCCACTATGAATCAAAGATATACATGATGTTTCCATAACATCTGACACAATGGGGCTTTGTCCCTACAAGAGGCCTCTGGGCATTCCTGTGATATAAGCAATAATAGATTTGTCTCTGTGAAGCTTTGAGTTATTGTGGCACCTCCAATAGAGGCAACGTCTGAAATAATTTAAAACCTGGAAATAAGGGAAACCTTTTAAAAATAAAATACATACATACATATACATCCACATATATAAATAAATATAAGTTTTCCTTGCTTAAACCTTTTTATTCATTGCCAAGAAAAGCTGGCTGAGGAATCGGCATCTGCCGTGAGCTCTCATTTATTTTCCGATGCTGCCTTGCCCCATTGCCCAGGCAGCCTCCGCACTTCCCCTCCTCTCATCCCCTCACTGCCTTCCCTTCCTCTGAACCCAGGATACAGAGCGGCCTTCCAGCACAGAGCCCTTCTCTGCTTACAGCCTCTCCAGCCCCTTTCCTCCTTCTGCCAATCCCTGTCTCACTCAGCTTTCTGACAGGAGACTGCTCAAATAGGAAAAACAGAACCCCTCTTCTACCTGGTATTTTTTAGGCAGCATTAACAACAAACTTTTATACTGGAAATTATCAGTTTAAATGTGTTCAGACTGGAGCTAAACCCTTGTTGGCTCAAGCTTTATCTTTTTGGGTGATCTGGATACTAGACTTGGTCAAAGTGGCTGGGATGCTTATCTAGACAGCTAGCAACTTTGGGAAGTAAATAACTTGCAGGAATGTTTGAATGTTGCAACAGGTAGAAGCAATTCAAGACACACAAAACTGCTCTGAATTAAGTATTGTGTTGTCTACTGAATCCCTAAAATTTTAGCATCCATGCTTCTTGAAATGCACTTGAACAAGCACAAGCCTAGTTTAGGGTGAAACCAGACCTGCCCTGTTAAAAACGCTGAAGCTCTGGACTGGTTACCAGGGCTTTCCCTCTGTTAATACCATGGTTTAAAATAATAGCAAAGTATGCATAGCATGAGAAGTGGGAAAGAAGAAAGTGCTTCAAGACCAACCACTTTTTAGTGGGCATTTGGGAACTGCTTGGAGGAATGCCAGGGCTAGAACAAGGTGCGAAATCATACAATTATAGGAAGGGTGGCAGGTGTAAAACAGAAGTCTCTTATGGAGCAGTGGTTTGGGGTATAATATCTGCAGGAAGCTGACTGCCAGACTGACACAGAAGTGATTGAAGAAGGAGGCCTAGCAGGATTACCACAAGGAAGTAACGAGCCTTCAGGTATACTAAACACACACATGGTTTGTGTGACTTTTCACAAACCTCCTTTTCTCTTTTATGCTGTCCCAATGTTAAAGTAAGCCATGCAGTGGCGGTAAGAAGGAGCCTGAGGCTCCTAGAGAGAAGAGCTGAACAGTCACTGCCCTATGGGATGTAAAGGTGGCTATATGGCAGCAGACTGTGCTGGAGCAGCATGGGGTTAATGGCAGTCCAGGATTACTTTTGATGCCTTTTTCAATGGCTGGGACAGGTGTCCCCTCCTGCTGAGGGTCTCTGCAAGCTGAAAGACTTTATCCTTCCTTTGCACAGCCAGCGTGACTTGTGTCGCTTGCTTGAAGGGAAGCGGGATCAAGCCCTGTAGCAGTAACTGTGAGACACTTTTATTAGTCCAGCCACATGCCTTGCTCCAAAGCCCCTGGCTTGTCATAAATTTTTCTGTGTTAAACTCTTCACCCAGATATGGCTCTACCATACTCTCCTTGCTCAACAGATTATTAAGAGAATATTCTTTTTGAACTGTCTCTTCTACAAACCTGAGATGCAGCTGGTGTTCAGCCTCTGTGACTTTTGAGTAAAAGAGCACTAAAACTCTGTTGATTAGACAAAAACCTGAATAGGGAAGAAATGCTAAATTCAATATTTAGTGCTATCTTCTTTTGATTCATTCATGCAAAAAAGAGGCCATGATACTGTCAGCCCAATCTTTGTTAAAAAACTGTTGCAATTTTAAATAGAAATTAAATACCTAGTGTGATCTTTAATTATCTTTATAGTAAAGAAGGACTACTAAATGAAATGAGATTTTATACTCTGAATATATTCAAATCCTCATTGGTATGGATCAGTTTAGTTCCAAGAAATGCAGCTTATACTAGATATGTAATAAATTCCATATACCTCTGAGCACATTCTTTTCCAGTAACTTCAATATTGTTTATTAAAAAAAAATATCATTAAAACATCACGACCCTCACTGTAAGCATCATCTCCCTTTTACAAAGCGGTAAATTTGTGTTCTAAACAAAATTACACAATAAACCTGTGACAGAGACAGCCTGTCATTCAGTCAGTTCTGTGCCTCCATTCTCCTCTCCAGAATAGCACTTTCTCCTGAATTCCATTTTAGCAAGTGAGTGGCAAATGCTGTTTATAAAACCCGGAGTACAGGTACAATCCCTGCCTTTACAAACTCTTCCTCTATAGACTGGGAAAAAGATGTCTTTGTGCTAAACCATCATATTATACTGGCCAGTAAAGAGAAATAGCAAAGTCCTTTAAAAAGACTTTAAAAAAAAAAAAGGGAGCTTCTTTAGAAAGCTCTAAAAACTCATTTCTAGCCACAGAAATTGCCTATTCTGTTTATCAAGATGCTTTCTCATACTCCAAACTACATTATCTGGATGACATTCGTTGCGAAGCATCTTCCTCACACAATGTGAAACACGTGTTTACAGGGAAGGAGGGATACAAGCTACTTTCATACACAGGTTTTATGATGTAAATAAGTTGCTGGAAAGCCATTTTGTGACAATGCCAGTATTTGGAGCTTCTTTAGTCTAATTAGAAACTGCCCTACACAGCCATTAGCAGTGGAACACGCTGCATATTTTATGTACCAATTAAAGTGTTGCATCGCACCTTGACCAGTCATAATTACAAAAACTGGCACAATGAGCACAACAACAGTTGTGACCAGGAGTACAGCACATACCTAATTTATTATCTCTAGTAAACAAACACAGTTTTAAATAACGAACATTTACCAAAGACCTGCCGCTTGCAAATCTCAGGTGACTAACAACTGTATCCAAGACTGGAAATTACCAACTGGCCTCTTACCTTCCATACCAAGCTCTGAACACTCAGCTAACTGAAACATGGCTGACAAATAAATGGAAGAAGTAACAGTAATCTTGGGAAACGACAGGCATACATAGGAAAAAGAACATTTGCTCCTCCTCTCTGAAATCACACATTTCTTTACCAGGAAGCACAAGCATCACTCAAGCACACACAGGGAATGCAGTGGGGACACCAGGCCCAGCATCCTGCTGTGCTGCCTTAGGCAACAACACACCCAATTACCAAAGCCGGTACCTGGCACCAAGCAGTTAGGGCTGCCTAACAGGAGGGAAATTTGCACTGATCTCCTTTTAACTTGTTCATAAATACTTGAGATTAAAAAAAAGTTATAATAGTTAAATTTTTAAAAATAATGAACTTGATTTTCACTTAATATTGACAATAAAGACTGGCAAGTTATTTTCCAATTACAAATTGGAAAAACCATTTGAGCATTTCTTAGATCAAACTGCTTAGTTGTATCAAAAATATTTTACTTCAGATTCAGATGGTTTCTTTCAATTTAAACATAAAAGGACTGTTAAGGTTTTTTAAATACTTAGGTGACTTGTGTGTCACTTTTAAATTTTTCACTTTACAGATGAACCTGCGCAAAGGATGCCACTGAACCCGCAATTAAAACCCAAATAAACAAACCTCAACCACACAAGCAGAAGGTTTTCTCTATCTCTTGCAAAAAATTCTCTGGCTCCTCAAACAACAAAATCATGGGCCGTGTGACAGTACAAGCAGATACATAAAACTATGTCTTATTTTAGCTGTTGAGAAAAGGTATCAGATAAGACATTTGAGGGGCCTGCAGACAGTGACGAGCCATGCACGCGTTCCTGACCTGTCCCATCTACCACCCAAATCTAGCTCTGGAGAGACCAACGTGAAAAAAACTTTT
>WBMV01007169.1:1259344-1345396 GCA_013396655.1 Campylorhamphus procurvoides | reverse complement strand
TTTTTTTTTTTTTTTCATTTCCCGCCCCCCACCTCAGCTCACTCAAATCCTTGCTTTCCCTGATCCTGTTGAGTATGATTTCACTTATCAGGGGAAAAAGCCAACCAAAACAGAACCTAAAAAAAGATGGCAGTTCTAGCACAGTGTACACCTTTCCATGTGAGAACTAAACTGAATCCATATGGGAACTGAACTGAGACCAGTCATCATTACTGAGGTTAAAGCAAGACAGTAATCCATCCCATTTTAAAATTTTCTGCACTATGTTTTGCAAAACTCATTCTGCTGTGCAGTGATCTCATGTAGAAGAGTGATGAGCCACACATACTCTGTGGAACAATGGTGGTTTATATTTGAAAAAGATACTTTTCAGATCTTTATGTTGACAACACCAATTCACTATTGGAACAAATGTCATATGTTTCTTTGTTCACTTATATAGCTATATAAGTCATTTTTAGCTGCTTCTTTCAATTACACCTGGATTACCAATGATCTGTTAAGAATAGGTGAGAACAACAGAAGAGAACTTGAAAGTAAAGCAAGGCAGATTTTGGTGAACCATTAAATACCTTTGTGCTTATGGTCACTCATTTTACTATCAGCAACATACTTTCATCACTTCCATCAGTAATACATTGAGGACATCAGGTTTTTTATGTCTGGAGACAATAACTGACACTGCCTACAAAAGTACACTGAAAAAGGGACATAAAGCAATGAAGAAAAGGAATTACACCACTGATGTATCTGACTTGCAGGTTCCCTTCATTTATTTATTAGGGCCTTTTTTTTTTTTTTTTTTTGGAAGTTCACTTGCCTCTGAGCCAAAGTTCTTTTTGGTTTTATCTGTGTGCTTAAACACATACACACACACACACACACTCCCATTTTAAAATTAATGGATGTGCTCCAAAGCACACCCCTGGGCGGCTGTTTGTACCCCCCAGAAGTCGGCAGTCCTCTGACCTCCCTACTGTGTCTGTAAAGGTTGCTCGAAGGGATGGGCACCTGTTTTGATGTGCAGCGTCACATTAACAGGCAAAGGATGTGCAGCCATTGATCCACTTCTCAGTGCCTGACAAAGACAGGGGACTTTATGAAACAATCTGACCGTGACTCATTTCAGATTAGCTACAAGAAATTGGGGTTTTTGGCTGGAGGAGTATTTGGAGGACTGAGTAGGAGCACTGCCTGCTATGCATATGCACTGACTATTCTTGGCTTGCAGGTTTTATATACAGCAGTGCTCGTCCAGAGAGCTGCCTGTTCATGGCTGGGGAAGAGACCCTGCCGATTCACCTTGCCTTGGTCACCTCTGTGCAAGATTAATGCAGTGCATTCTTCTGAGCTGGGCTGAAAGTAGAGCAGGTGCAGAAAAGCATCTGTTTTCCCCCGGAGCAGAGAGAACCTATGTGAGCAGGCAACACCTGTGCATCGGCCATTCGCTGGGTTCAGGGGCTTCCTGGAGCCATTTGCTGCGCTATCAAAAGTTTCTTCCAAGTCCTTTGTAGTTCTAGACTCAGTCCTAAGTGATACCCTCACACTGAAAGTACTGTCACAGCTATTAAGATCTGCCAGGAAGCTCTTGTTCTAAGACTGAGGTAAGATCTCCTGGGACTGGCAGGCTCTCAACTAATAGTCTCAGCCTTTGAAATTCATTCCCTTTGGCAGCTTCCCAAAGCCAGATGCTAATGACCTTAGGCATGATGCAAGACCTTTTTATTGGTGTAATTTTAATTTCCTTTTTTTTTTTTTTAAAAAAATTTCTGAAGTAGCAATGCAGGCAGACATTTCTTATCTTTTGTGTGTGTCCATTTCAGAATTGCAAAGTAACCACGTAACTTTTGCAGAAACATTGTCTGAATCAATCCTACATATAAAAAGGTCCCTCGTTTCTTAGCATTCAACAAAAAAGGTTTTTGAATAGTTCTTTACACAAAAATGTTAAGACTCTTTAATGCAAGTATAAACTCAAATACCTTTGAACTTACATACATTTATTAGACATTTTTCCAGGGAATTTGGCCTAATGACCTAAATGCTGACTTTGGACCATATTTCCACCCTTCTTCCAGGGCAGGTGATACCATCTCTCCTCCCTACTGCCTGTGCAGCAGGATCTGCCCTACTGCAGAAGCAAGAGAGAAGCTTGGGCTGCGCTGCTAAGGGCTGTTTCAGAGCCAGCCTCGTGCTGCTGTGCCATTAGTTAACTGCTTGTGAAGTTTCGAAAACCATACATTTGAATTAATAAAACTCGAGCAAACTTTTTTGAGGACAAGTTTCCTGACTTCTCTGATAATTAGTAAGGATCAGCAGGGGATATTCTGAAAGTTTATTCCGTCCAGGCTTCCTCTATCTCCAGGGCAGAGGGAGAGGCTCCTTCTGTGGGTGTTTCAAAGCAGGAGCCTAATGCAGATATTCTGCCAGCTCTGCACAGCACTCCACAGAAATGTTGATACATGGGGCCTAGGAAGATTAGCTTCAGTAAGCACCATCTTTCCTCCCTTCCTTCTCTCCTGCCTCCAGACATACTGAGGAAAACACTACCAAATCAAGTTAATTTCATAAGACTACAGATTTTCTTAAATTCCCTTTAAAGGAGACTTAAAATTAGCTCCTAGTACATTATCAGTGATAAAAGCAACCACCAGTAACTGTGCTCCTGCACAAAGACACAATAAATAGGAACAGGACGCTAACATTCTGTGGTAAATAGCTCCTAGAGTGAGACTTTTAAATCTCTCAACTCTTTTCTTGGATGGGCATTTTATGACAAGTCCACAAAAGCTATGAACCTTCTCAAAAGTGAGCTCCTGCTCTGTATTTCAATCAACTACCATAAACATAACAAAAGCATCTGTGACTCACAGGAAAACAGGCACAACAAACAGGTTTTTTCATCCTGTTGCAGGGAACTTCAACTTCTAAACAGACAGGCCACCAAGATAATATAGAACAGATAATGACGGAATCATCTACGTGTGAGTCTGCTCTGCAATTCTAATCAGAAACAACACCGTTGACATTTTGCTGTTCTCCAATTTTAAACTTAAAGGAAATTGGCATTTTTAATGTACATTGCTCAAGTTTATCTCAGCATTAGCTCAGCAGTGCACAAACCCTCAGTGGCAGAGTTACAAAGATGCAGTGCTTTTGGTGAGCACAGAAGGGCTGCTGCACACCACTCCCTCAATCAGGAGATCACTTTCTAGACCAAAGGGAGAAAGCAAAATACATTTACAAAGCTTCATCTCTAGAGATTTGTAACTCTTGACAAAACCTCTAGTTTTTTTTTCAATGAGCAAATAATTCATTCAGTGACCTCTCTCTCAAATTCAGTGGGCTGCATCTGTTTATTTCCTCCAGGAACCTACACAGGTCTCCACATCAAACTCCAGTTAAAGGTTTGGAAAATAGCTACCACATTAGCTGTTATCTGAAAATGAGGTAAGATCACGAGCTCTGCAACTGGAGCCAAAGGATGGAGCCTCATACCGCATTCCAGTGGCAGGCTCCTGATCGCTGTGCATTAAAGAAATGTAACCTCAGCGGAGCACTGGGGTTATACTGGACTTCCTGTACTTGACTGTGAGAGGTACCCGGCACAGTTTGCCACACTAATGGTATTTAAGCTCTTTGCAAAGGTTGGTCCCCAGAGACATGACCAGGGACTTGTCCTACCCTGCTTTTATACAGGCTGGAGGAGCTGATGTAGCAGAGGCAGGCAAAGCACTCGCTGTTAAATATTCCTTCCCTGACAGGCGCTGCTGCAGCACTCTGTAGGATTCTGATCAGCCACACTGCTTTTACAGATCAATTGTGGATACTTTCAGAGTATTTCTAATGATCTATTATTAATTGCCACGAATTACATTCCAGTCTTAAATTCAGAAGGGAGAGAAACTGTGCAACTTTCAGCTGTCAAGGACAGTAATTCAGTACTTAAATCGTAAGTGTCAGAAGCTGTAAGTGGACTGATTTATACTAATTTGAACAACCTCGTTCATCTAGATGAAATAATGAAAGAAAAGCAGGGAAAGGGCATTTGAGTAAGATGGTATCACTAAACCAGCATACAAGTGATTAACTCAATGAAATAAAGATGTGCTGGTGTCAGTGTTTTAGTGAGAAATGAAGACTACAAGATCACTGCAAAGTGTGAAGAAACTGTATTTAGAAAAGGTCAAATAAAGGGAAAAATTCAGATTTACCAGCCAGATTATTCTTAGTACACCTAAGACTGAAATCGTGTTAAACCATGACATTTCCTACTGACTTGAGGTTTTGTCCTATGTTTGTGCAAAAGAAAATGTCGATGTTAACCAGTAGATATATAGTAAAAACGTGACAAATATGCAAAACAGTCTGCTGCTTGACTTTTTAGTTAGGGTATGTAATCCATGGCTGTATAAAGAAGGGGGGAAAAAAAGAAAGAAAAAAAGGAAAGAAAGAAGAAAGAGGACTGGAAACTCCACCTGGATGCTATCAGTCTTGCCCAAGTAAACAGTACTGACATTAGTGCTAGCCTGCTGAGTGGTACAGGTTAGGAGGGGTCACAAAGGCAAAATGGTGACCAAACGTGCCTTGAGGTGGAGATGCTCTGGAATCTGTCACGAAAGGAGAGAGCTGAAAGCTCACTTTATCTAGAAGTCATTTCATTTTAGAGTTCAAAACAATTAAAGACATTGAAAGAATTGTACAAACATGGATTATAGCAAGATAGAAACAATCTCCTTTTTCATATAAACATGACCTTGACTACATGCATACAGTGTGATGTGTATTGTTCTTGAGATAACAGTGTAGCACACAATAAAATGACACAGAACATATAAGAGGGATAGCAAAAAAAGGAAAAAACCCAAACCCACAGGAAGTTTACCTCATCATACTAAGCAAATACTCACACCCATAATCCAACTAAACATTTTTGTCTAAAGGGGGGGGGGGGAAGGCAAGCAAATACCAAAGAATTTGCCATGTCCCAGTAGCTAAATGTTTTCTGCTGAAGTCCCTTGAAATAAACTTTCTTTTGACATTCGACTTGCTAAATTGCACCCAAATTTGCAAACCAGAGAAATCTCTATTAGTATACAATAATCACTGGGCTGTAATAACTATTTCGTGAGAATTTTTTCCACATGGCTTTAAATTCACTTGAAAACCTTATTAAGGGAAACAGCCTACAATAATTACTCACTTGAATTTTCTAGTTTGCTTTTTTCTCTGCTGTCTATAAAAGCACCCCTGAAACCACACCTGGAAGATCAAACTCCTGAAAAATAAGTTTTACCATAATATTTTTGGAAGAAATGCTACATACATGAAGGATTTCTTTTTAATATCACTTTCAGTTCCCTCTCAATGTTTTAGTCCATACCAAGGAAACAGAACAAAGCATTAGCGATACTTGCATGTGGCATTAGCAACAAGACTCAGTGTTCACATACTTTGACAACTGCCCAAATCCGCAACCAGGGTGCGTGGCCATGTCCAACTCAGAATGAAATGGTTTTAATACATCTTAAACACTGATGCTTTTCCAGGCATGTTCAAGTAACACAGAAAAAAAAAACCAACCCAAAACCCAATGTCTCAACAGTAAAGTGAAGTTCTGAACTAATTTTACTTCTCCTACAGCATAGCAGGAAGTGTATTACAAGCCATTGGCGAGATACCAAACCTGCGACTCTGGGGGGATGACTGAAGGAATCCTCACAATTCTACAGCTTGGAAATAAATTCCATGCTAGGAGGAAAAGCTCTGTAACATGCCATCTGGTACCCTTTGCCTTCTTTTTATGAAAAGGGAGAGCAGAGAGAGAGGCTGCTTCCCTTCATATAGATCAAGACACTGTGGGCCAAAACCAGCTTGTGATAAGCAGCAGAAACAGCAAGTCAGCTGGTGCTTTTCTCTTTGCAGAATGGGGCATTTCCATAGCTCTCAGTATCAAGTATCAGTTATCTCAGATTTATATCAGGAAGCTTATTATAAGTGGGAGTGTCATTTGGCCCATTAATTGCAGGAGAATAGCACCTAATTGCATTGTAAATGGAAAGGGTTATGCTGAAGCCACTATATTGTACTGAACTCAGCTCTCAGCCACTGTATGATTTTTCCTTTAAAATGTAATTTGTAATATATCTTAAGCAAAACCCAAAACTATGTAAAAATTTAAAATCAACTAACTACTTTATTTAACCTTAAAATAAGTAAATAAAAGCACAACTGAAATCAGTATTCTATCATATTCAGAAAATCCAGATGAGAAGCAATTAATGCCCCAGGATTACCTAAACGATAGTTCAGTAATTCCTTGAGAAACACTTCCCTTAAGTAGCTGAGAAAAACTCGAAATACAGATAAGACTCCTATCCAGACAGGTAAAGAACTGTCTACCATTAATTCCCAGTGCCCCAGTAAGCTGCCCTAACCCTCCTTTATCCTGCTAGGAGTTAAAGCAGAAGTGGCTATGAGCCAGCGTGAGTTAGCCCCAAGGAAATTCCTGCAGCATAGCAGGAGGCATACTGGGCACATGGCTTGAGCATTTCTGCATTCCAGCTCCTTCCAGGCTGCAGTGACCCAGCAGGGCCATCTGCAGCCACACTGCAGTTTGGGTAACACCCAGGGTGCTCCAACCTGGGGTACAGACCAAAGTACCTCATCTAGCTGAGGAAACAGACACTGAGTGATATAAAGCTCCTTTCCACATATGTGAACTCTACTGATACAGTGATTTATTTGGGTCATTCATTAAACTGTTGTAGGACTTGTCCCATATAAGTTAAAGTTACTGTTCAAATCTCATGAGACAAAGAACATGATAGGAAATCACCCACATAATAAAAATCAGTAATTTATATGATAAGACCTTGCAATAGTATTATAACAGTTTATTCCATAATAAGGCTGTAAAAGATATTAAACAAGCAATGTTTATTTATATTATGTAATATAAACACAGTTTGTATCATATCTGGAGTCTATTTTCTTCTGAGTGCAAATATTTAACTCCCATTAATGTTAACAAGAGGTTACCTAGCATGTACTTTGGCAAGAGAATAAAAACTGAATTTTAACATTAATCTTAAGCAAACTTTCAACTTGAAAGAATCTTGAGAGTACCTTGTATTAACAGTATCTTAATTGCTCTGAAATCTGGATTTTGTGTGAAGCGTATACACAGATAAAACTAACTTGTGTTAACTTTAAATTGCACATTTTAGGATAATGGGAAATAACTGTGTGCCACCTTTCTGTAAACTGCATAGCTCGCTCTGTGAAGGCATTGTTAGCAGAGAGTGATAAAATCTTTGAAGAATTCTCTCCATTTCTAAGAAATTTTTTCCCTAGCCTTGTTTCACAGCAGAAAATTAACTCACTAGTTTTCACAATAAGAATAGTGGAGGAAATTCTATTACATTTGGAAACGAAACAACTTTTTGACATTCTCTATTTACAGTTTGGGGAATCTCCTTGTTCACATTTGCACTCTCACTGAGGACAGTGAGGCACCGTAAGTATATAGTGCAAGTAGAATCTGGCCCTTTCCATTTTGTGAAACTGCTTTGATCATGACTCTCTCAAGACATCATTTTAAACTCGAATGCAATTGACCGCTATTGCACCATATGTTCCTTATGTGTGAGCTCTGTCTTGTTCATTAATTTTTATGCCACTACTGTTGGAATTCAGCCAGTGTAATGTGGAGGCAATTAGCAATGTCAGAGTGTTCATGCCAGCATATAATGAGAGAGAGAGAGAAAGAGAGAAACAGGGAGATTATACTTCCTGCTACAGGCAAGGGTCCTCTTCAGAGGCTTTTCTTTTTTTTAAAATGTTATTTGAAAACTGAAAAATCTAATAAAAGCAGACAGGTGACAAGAAATAAAAGTCTTGTTAGAGAAGTCAAATTTACTCACTTACGAAAGCTCTCCCATAGCTTTTTAATATGTTCACCTATTTTCAGAGGATGAAACTGAAGACACCCTGTGGCCTGATGACCTCATCTTCTAATCTTACAAACACTGTGTTCTGCTAGAGCTCTGTATCAAAATACTTAGTCTTAGCCTACAAAAAGGGATGCATACACATACTAGAATAGAAGTGTACATTAAATATGCATTCCAAGGACATGACATTTATTGGCCAAATCTGTGGCTTCTTGTCTTCTTAAAAAAAAAACCCACTACTGCAAATCTTGCCATCTGAGATTTGCGCTATTTGTCATTCTTGTCTCTATTTGCGTTCTTCAAATTTTCAAGATTAAAAAATTGTAGTACATGACAAGTTCCAAGGAGTACTGGAGGCCTCACTAAAGTCTCCATATTTTCCCATTCTAAGCATCACACACACAGGTATCTCTCCCATCTTTCCTTTCAGTGAGGAAATGGGCCAGTTTCACAATATAGTTTTTGCCCTATCTCAGAATACAAATGCACCTACCACAAGTGCTGCAAAAGTTCTGCAGTATTAAAAATCTTGTGCCCTGAATTCAAAAAGTAGGACTGGAATTCTCTCTCACACAGTACCTTCCAATTGAACTCCATATCATTCTCTTATAAGAGTGTAGATAAAATTATACACATAGAAACACCTTCATATTTCAAAATTGATAGAATTTTGTTGTACTTGTGTAAACATCTATATGTATGTTTACAAAGTACATTACTCAGAATAACCTCACTAATCATAAGAATGGCTCAAGCTGCAAAATCTAAATCCATATTCCCCAGTGGTTCCTTCTACTTCACATCCAGATTCAGACCCAGTCTTGGCTTTCACAGTCCATTATGAAGACAGACAACTTTGAGGTTCACTGGGGACACAATTTTCAGTTCTACAGTGTTAAATGGTTTAATTATCTATTTGCCTGTGAAGTCATTAAGCAACTCTGCACTAGTAATATGTTTATTAAGAGATACCTCCCACTGCAAAAATTTAAATAACAGTTATAGCAGCATGGTGCTGCTTGTCATAAGGGTCTTGTGGCTTAGTGACAGCCTTTCACTTTTGCAAGCTTGGCAAGTACACAAAGACAGTTTGACTAGTCCACCTTAATTCCTACTGGACATTTATCCTCATCACAAAATTCAGAGCATCTGGCCAGCTTTGCAGTGTACAACCATCTTTAAAGAATCCCACTCAGAGGTTTGCAAAGGCATTGCTGCCCAGAATTAACACACAAAGAGCCTGCTCCAAAGCCCACTGAGATCCAAGTCACGGCTTATTGGGCTCAGAAGACATTTATGCAGTTTGGCAGCACAGCCTGCCCAGGATCCAGCTACTGTCATTTGTTCAAACTTCATGAGCAATAGACTTCAGTCAGAGTTTTTAATAAGTTTCTAAAGCAGTTCACAGAAGTGTCAAAAACTTTCTAAACTGGAAGCATTTTCGTGAAACTTAGTCAAAACTGAATGTTTCAGTAGCATGACACTGGACAGTTTCATTGAAAAGTTGGAATTAGTCTCTTGAATTAAATAATTTTTTCCAATTAATTTGGACTTTTATCTTATATATTATATTAAATACTGAGAAACAATTGTGAAAGAAAGCTAGGAACTTCCAGAAAGGACAGTTTTCTGTAGTTTAGTAGTTACCCTGCACCTGTTTGTGTCTTCTCCAATGAATGCCGTAAGAGATGTGCATGGCTATTTAAAGCAAGAGAAACTCTACCTTTGTGTCAAACACAATCTAATGTAGTCATTACTAAACATTTACTTATTCTGCTACTAAGGGGATAAATTACATGCTGTCATTAAGTGCAATGAAGTCAATTAAATTATCAAAGCAACAGTTCAATTGATAGGAGTGAGTAAAGTGGTGACATTAGGAAAGTACGTTCTTTGCTTACGTTCATATTTTTTGCAGTAATAGTACACGGGAGTTTCACTTTAATTACATGTTTGGAAGAGAAAAGGGAAAGCTTAGAGAGCAGTCATAAGGTGATCAAAAAAGCCCCACCACCACTGAGTGTTAGGGTAATTCTTCAGTCAAATGTTATTAGAACAAATTAATATAGTCCCTCCACTGCAAACTAATCCAGAGATTTCAGTTTCCCATTAAGAATTTTTTAAAAGTTGACATGTTGCATGCAAGACCAATTTACTAAAAAATATTTTACAGCTTTACAGAAATCTGACATTAGTAGCTAGATTTTGCTCATAGACTAATATATAAGCAAAGGATGTCTCTAGACGTTTCCATCACAGTTTCAACAGACTGTCCTCCAAGTTTTCTGATCACCCAAGAGGAGCAACAGCAAGCTCTGCTCACTGAGGCTGTGCAGTTGTCTGCCCTGTGGCTCTGCTCCTCTGGCACCCACTGCTGAGGCCCTCCCTCCCACAATGCTCCTAAAGTGTTCAGACACCTGGGACGCAGGGAGAGGCTGTGCATTCAGCATGAGGCATTACAGAAATGCCAGCTACAGTCACAAACTTGCCCTGACCAATTCTGCTTCTGATACAAAATGTGTGTCGGAGTTGGCAGGAAGCAGTTTCATGGGGAAACGGCAACAAGGGCAGCAGACTTTTATTTCTGAAGCAAATTCCTACTGTATTTGCTCCTGTCTTGGTGTAGAGCTCACTCCAAGGCCAAAGTATTCACGCAGTTTGAAAGGCAAACTCCAGTTCTTCTCCCTCAAAATCTAAGGAATGTGCTGCATGCTGCAAAAATGGAAGTGAGCAGAAACAGTGCAAGGAGTCTTTGATTCCTGAAGACCCAGGCAGAGCTCTTCCCTGGAGGACCCAGGCACAGATAATGTTTGGTTGCTGAAAAAACACCTCCTAACATGTAATATGGAACCCTTCCAAATGCCAAAACATGCATACACTGAGCCTGTCACCTACTTGGGACAGCACAAGTCTTCCCAAGCTTACACTAGTGGGTATTCGATACTTAACTGAAGATTCCTGTCTAGCTGAAGATTTGAAAGCAGGGGTTCACTTTCCTTTCTGAGACCCTCAACTAACACACACATGCAACAGATACACTGCATCTCTTCAGACAGGTCGGCTGAACATTGATCACTTCTTCCTACTGCAGGATTTTGTGCATCAGGTCCCCAGCAGCACTGGAAGCTACCAGTACTTTACTGAGCAGTGCAGGCACATGCCCAGAGCAACTGTCTAGGAATCACTGCTATGGAGACTACTACACCTTCCAAATCTATGCTCTGGCCACATTTTCAAAGCAAAGACCAGAAAAACGCTCAATTCAAAATATTATCTAAAATTTGGAGGTAATCAATCAATCTCAAAAGATGCCCAAGGCACAAAGTGATCTAGTTACACCTTAACATGATCCACAGAAGCTGCTGGCAAAAGAAAAGAAATCCTGGCTTCAGAGATCATCCTTTTGCCCATAGATTTCAGAGGAAGGAACTGTGGTATTTATCTTCTATTCCAGTTCTGAAATTTATCTACTATGCCCTTTCAAGCACATCATCTAAAATTTCCCTACTTTCCTTTTCTCATATTTAAGGTAAACAGTATTATCTATCAGCTGGCCCACTGATCAGGTTGAATTTATTTTTTATGAAGAAGTGGGAGATCCTTTGGGATAAGGTATTGTATAGGTGAAAACTATTACTAATCTATTCTTGTAATAACACCAGGACATCTCAGGGAATCCAACAGCAAAGCTCTCCCACTAAACATAAAGACAGGTTTACAAGAAGTAAAAATTAAAAAAAATAAAATAAAATACTGAACATTCAGGAGAATTAAATTAGAGACCAGCTTGTAGTTTTCATGTGCAGTCATCTGAGTCAGCTCTCCAAGGAGTGCCAAGGGCTAAATTCATCCCTGAGCTATGCTGGCTTCTGCCAATGTAAACCAGGACACACGGCCTCTGCCAAGCAGGGAGAGGCTGCAGCAGTGGAAAGCACCCACTGCCTTCCTCTTTGTTGGGGGTCTAAATCCAGCAGCAGCAGCAGCGAGACTGAGCAGCCTGGCCAGGGCAGGTTCACAGCTGCAACACCCCAAGGCGTCCTGGTGTGCATGCGGGAGTGTCTTTTACTCTGGCCTCTATGACAGAGGTTCAAGCAGATTTTGAAGCAGTGTTTGGCAGAGCCTACTGCAATGAGGAGTAATGGTGACCAAACCTCTTGGCAAACCAAGGCAGGGTGAGCTTATAATCAAAGTGTCACTGACACAAAGAGGAGTAAACCCTTGGGGGGCATGGGATTTTATCCATCTTCAGATTTTTCTGTATCAGTGGACAAGTTTGCCAGCTTTGTTGCATAACACAATGTACAGTCAGATTGAGCCTGTGATTTAACTGGGGAAACAGCTGGGTGACTCAGATGTTTTAAGGGGAAGGCAGAATACTGTGTACAGAAAACTGTCCTCATTCCACCATGAACAAAGAGTGGCAGAAACACAAGCACCTCCACAATGCCAGCTGTATTGCTGCAGCGTAGCAGTCCTCACTTGGCAAGATATAAAAAAGAAGATTAACAAGTATAATAGCATTTTACTGTGCTCTTTAGAGTGAAAAATCATTTGTATGTTACCACTACTGATGGTCCAAAACCACAATGCTGAAACTAAACAGCAAATACAGATCTGAACCTTTATCCAAACCCCACCCCTCTGGGTTCAGTTCTTTGTTAGATCCAAGACTGGAAGGTACCTATTTTCTGTCTTCTGGAAGGCTGGTGTTTTTCAAGGCCCCAAATTCATATACTTCACAGCTGAAAATCTTGGGAGAATCTCAATTTTCACTGCCACAAACCAGACTTGCCAACCCAACTGGTAACCCCCAAACTAAGCCTCAACCCAAAGCATGCACCACTGCCCAGTCTCTCCCAGGCTGGAGCTCTGCCAGTAGATGAGGCCAGCAGCCGCCCAGGCATACCGCTACATTATGAGGACGGCTCCAAGTATAATCCAGAGGAATACACAAAGATTTGGCTTTATGTAAAGGCTAAGTTGTGACTGAGTGTCTCATCTTGGTCCCCGCTGGAGTGGAGCCCAAAACCACCACACGCTTTGGCACTGTTTGTTGTACTTGGCAATCTTTGCTTAAGCGAGGTGGGTGCATTGGCAGGACTTGTGAGGAACCCCTCCTCTTTAATTGGTGGGAATGTACCTGTAAGGCTGAGCTGTGTTTGGTAAGGCTAAGTGTTCCCGCAAGGGAAAACGACTCGAGACAATGCAGTTGGTGTTTAGAGTAACAAGACAGAGGATGACTGAGGCACTCTTTCATGTTACCTGGAGGGCCCTGTTAAGCTCTCTTACTGCTTTCTGTTGTTTCACCATGAAACCGTGTCCCTTGCTTTAGTTAAAGGGAAAGCTGATGAAATAGTGAGGCAGCCCAAAAGAGTTTTTTCCCAGTAATTGAGAGAAACCTGGACCATATCTAGCTTCAGTCACTTACTTTGTTCCATGCCTGAAGTTAAAAAAACAGCAATAACACAGTTTTTGCCATGAATTGTATAAATGAAAGAAATGAAAAGCTACAAATGCTGCTTTCCTTAATTTATTAAAATAATTTCTTACAGACTGGAAGATGACATGAAAATTAAACTCTGTTTTACTTACAGGCTGCTTAGTGCTTTGTTTTGGGTTTTTTATGTAACAAGAGCTGGGGACAATCATACATCTCCTAAAGCTAAACACACACTTCATGCACTGACTTCACAGCTATTAATTCTACAAGCACAGAATATAAGGGGTTTAAAATGTGTTGCAATTTTAACATTAGTAGGAGTGTTTTCTCCAAGCCCCATGGCTTTGCATCAGATGACAGAAGGCCGTATATCACTTCCTGCACAAAATTAAAGATATTCAGAAGTATTTGACCTCTAGGGTCTGAGCTAATGGAGTCTCAGGTACCTCAAGACTGAAATTATTACAAATAGATAGCTGAAAAATTATATCTCATATTCTATTCAGTAGAGGGCAGTGGCAGATAAAAGCCATGCACACCTATTAACCTGTTTAAAGTCTTGTCTCCAGTTGGCTGTCATGAATCTAATGGCAGCAAACACACTGGGCAGACAGATAGGAATGGTGGATTCAGTCCTTTCGGTCACGTTCCTTCAGTCACCCTCTCTCATTTACCCTCCTACTCCCATACCCCTACACGTTTTTTTCCCTTCTGCCATGGATATTATCATGAAGGCCAAATGCCTTCTACAAGGTATTCCCCCTCAAAAGGCGTCAGGAAATAAAAATGCTCAGAACCTTATGGGATCAGTTCTTAATGGCTCTAAATGAGAGTAAAATAAACACATGCACATGTGCATGCATGTACACACACACCCAGCACCTATTTGTCAGACCTTTTTACCAGACAAGGAGAGCACAAGCTGAAAAAAAGACTGTTGACTAGTGGCAAACACACTCAGAGTTATGGGGGAATATGTTTCAGTGCAGTCCCTGAACTTAAGAAATTGAATTAATCAATTCATTGTTATTGTTAGAATTAACTAAAAGTGCCAAGAAATACAGCAAGAACATTACATTTTGCTCCATTACCTCACAATTACACATGCAGTGTCACTTCACAAACACTCATTTCTCAATCCATGCAACTGAGTAAGAAAAAGAAGGATACATAACATTGTTAATAGCATAGTGTTGCGCATCTACATTTAAGCACGTGAATAAATATGAACAACTGTATATATAACTTCCTGATCTAAAATACCTCATCTTGGCAATCTCAAAGTATAGAAGAAAAGAAGAAAAACCCTGTTGAATAATAGATTCCAAGTGTGAGCATAAGACCAAATAAATGGAGGCCAGGTTGGGAACACTGCAAGCAGGAATTGCGGAAGAACTCCTATGGTATTTGTTTTCAGAAAAAAAACCTTGCAGGTCTACTTCTTTTATTGCAGGTAAGGGACAATTCTGCCACAATAGAGTATATCTTTATGTCTTATTACAGTTATCTTCAAAGAGAATTACTGCTGAATGCAGGAAGCATGATGCTTGTATGTCTTTACATTCTTAGAGAAGCTGCTAAATTGTGACTGGCAAGANATGACTACTACATGCACAGATTGTCCTAAGTGCAAGTTACTGCAACATTTTTAAAGATCAAACAGTTTAACCTGCCTGGCTGCAGAGCAGACAAGACAGGCAAGTGGCACACAGGTCTGACTGACGAGCACTGTCCTGCAGGCTTTGCCTCAGCACGCCTACACCTGCATCCCCTCCTCAGTTCAGTCTGGTCTACAACCCTTGCAGAGAACTATCTGAAACTGTCAGACTTTATAACTGCTGAATGACACTTCCTATCAGCAGCTACTTAATGAAAGAGGCTTTCCAAGAGAAGGATCAAATGTCAGCCAACTTTGTCCTTCTCCTTCTCTTCCGGAAAACCATGCAGGCCCAAGTGAGAGCCTATTTTGCTGCCCCATCACAGGATTCTACCACAATGTTTTAAATGTGGCCCGGTTTCATCACTGGGCTGTTACCTCTTCAGCTGGAACAGATTCACTGGGGAAAGTGAGACAGCCTTTCCTCCCACCCCACAGCACTGCAAAAGGCACTGCCTGTGTCTTGGCTCATGTGGAGAAGTCACAGCTAAGTAGTTCTGCCAACCACATCTGAATCATGGCTGCATCTAACCCTGCTTTTCAGAGCCCTGTCCTACTGCCTTCACTAACAGATTTCATGAATCAGGAATATGTTTGAGGAAGATCCCAAGTGTGTAATGACGTTTTAAAAAAAATTGCAGATTGTGCTTCACCCACCAAACAGTGAAGTACAGCTTCATTTGCTCTCATTTCAAATATTTGATATTTTGAGCTAAACTCAGCTAAAGAACTTCATTTGCATTGAGGAACAAACCCCATATTTACTATGCTAGATGATGCAATCCTGCTTACATATGTGTTTGTATATAAAAACTGAATGATGTTACTGCTTATCTCCAGTAGATTTTAAATGAGAAAAAAATAAATCACAAAATGCACACTGGTGCAATGCACTGAAACATACCCTGAATTAAGGTACCTGTAACAGCAGGAAAGAGATAAAAAGGCATGAAAACAACACTGAACAGATAGAATTAAACCTTTGGTTCTTAGTAAGGTATGACTATCCTTGCCTGAGCACTGAAGAAGTTTCTCGTTAGCTGGTTGGCAAGATTTGAAGTATTATTTCCTGATTACACTGATAGCTGGTTTTCACTGCAATCACTTGAGGATATCTTAGTATCCTGTGCAATTTTAACTCCTCCATAAAAATATCTGGAGGGAAGCCTTGCAGGCTATCTAACATTGACTCAGCTACTTGGTGACCAGCTGCTTTGCTGTGGTAGCAGTAAACTGCAAAGTCCTGTACTTACAGAACACTAAACACCAAACCTTTGTTAAGTACAGAAACAACACACTCAGCAACTATTTATTTGCTGCCTTGTCTCTCTGAGAAAAGCCCTGCAACTTTCTCATAGCCTGCTTAGCAAAATCCCTGCGTGGATTTTCTTCTACGTGACACATGGGAACCTACTGCTTTCTCAAAAAGAGCTGTAACTTGTAATTTTTGCCCAGATTTGTACATCCAGCCATCGGGCTGGGGCTTGGCAGTGGTCAGTATGCAAAATGCTCCCACACACAACTAATTTCAGAGGGAAAACGCAGCGAGAATCCACCCAGTGTAGACTGCAGAGGCAAAGCACAGCTGTCTGCAGCTATCCAAATGTCTCAGGCTTGGTCATCTTGATCTTTTTAATGACCCCTCATATCAGTGGAATACAGGCATCTGTTCAAAAGAACCTCGCAGCTCCTGACAGAGCAGAGCACACATCAAAGACCAGTGGGTCAAATTCTGCCCTCACTAGATGCATTAATTCAGAATAACTGAAACAAATAAATAGAACTACTTGTCACTAATACCACAGTAACAAAGAGGTAAATTTACACAGTTCTCTTTCCACTGCAACTTTCACAGAGGTGTTAGTTTTTGTATTTCAAAATATCTATATGCTTTATGGCCTAAGTATTTTTCCTCTGCCTTTGGCAAAATCAAGGGTAGATTCCAAAAATGGCAGGAGACTGACTGTATTTCCAGCAGAACTTTTTGTCACTGGCATTACTGAAATGGCAGCAAATGCAACAGATCTGTAACACATCTCGGGGTGCAAAGAGTTAATCTCCTTTCTTGCAGATCATCTGTATCAGTCCAGATGCCTGGTTGGGAGGAAATATAACCCAAGTGCCTGGACTAGTGCAGCAGACTAAAGAATAAAAATATTTTTGGGTACTGTGCTGATAAAATATTCTATTTGCTGTGTAGTACCAGTTATGTTTAGAACCTTCCTTCAAGGATTTTCTTTTCATATTGAGAAACATAGATCCATACACTCCTTGTTAAAAAACAATGGGTGCCTAAATGTCTGACCTCTGCTATGAAAACCGATCCTTTGCTGTTGGTCTGCACCTTTATCGTGCCTTCAAACTTCTAATGCTAAAATAAACCCAAGACAATAGAAATCACAGTAAAGTGCCACTTAAAGTCAATGCAAAGTTTATAATCTTTTGCAGTCCATTCTTGTATTATGCTGATGACAAGTTAATTTGGGTGATAAAATGGAAACAAAAAGCAAGGAAGTAATCCTGTTTTACAAAATATTATTCAAACAATAACTTCCTTCGCGTAACACTTATTTCATTCCATCATTACTGCTATTATTACTACTATCTTAAGCTATGACAGATTGTGAAGGGTCAGAGATAATTTTTATCAATCAGCCTCCCTTTGTCTTTGGCAGGTTTAATCATGTCACTTGGAATGTAGCATGAGGGGCCTGATGAAATTGGAAAAGCATGTGAAGATAAAAATCACTCTCAGATGAATTCAGACACTTCCTGCCACTCTGCAGATGCCACAGTGCTGCAAGCCACCCTCCCAGGAGAGATGATTCACCTGGAAGGAGGGCCAGGCTCTGCCAGATGTGTAGGAGGCTGCCTGAGACCCACATGCTAACACTGTCTCAATTGTATGAAGCATATGCTTTCAGTCAAGGGTGAAAAATGCAGGCACCAGCACATGCCAAAAGTCTTTCAAGCATGGCCCACCAGTCAGCCTGAAGCTTAATGCACTGATCCATCGAGTCAGCAGATGTGTGTCACCACAGTACAAGCTGAAGCTGGTTAAAGCTATAAAAGAGTGAAGTGACCTAATCCAGACATTCAAATCTCACAAAGAAAACCATATTGTTGTCACTTTGGGGGCCTTAAGTGTGGGACTTCAAGCACAAACACTGAAAGCCTTCTTGGAGTAAAAAGGTATGTTTCTGCAAAAGCATAAATCCCAACCCTAAGCTACACTTGTACTGATTTCAAGTTGATCTGATAAAAGCATAGCACAGCTTTCCTTTTTAGTACTGCACATACAAAAAAGAACATCTGCAGAATTTTATTGCTGGAGCCATAAATGCTCCTTATCCTCTTGGTTTGAGGCAGAAGTCCAAAAATACCTTGATAGAAAGTTTATTTGCAGAGTACCACTACGTACTTGGTAGAGCCAGTGAGTTATACAACATATTCTTTCACTCCTGGCAAAGTGCTGTCAGTGTCAGCTTGGAGTCCGGCAGTAGAAGCTGGCTCCATAATGCCTGGGAACTCCTCCCTCCTTTCCCTTTAATAATCATTTAGTGGGTACATTATTTCTCGACACACTCAAAGTCAAAGCACACTTTACAATGAAAATATTCACCTTGTTCACATGCAGAATGATTTGTTTAAAGAAACCAGAACTCCTTAGCACTCAAACATCAACCCAACACTGGACATGTGCAAACCCACTTCACTGTCAACAGCAGTTGTTTCAAATAGCTTGTTCAGAGGTAGGTGATAAGATGTAGTTCTCACTGGGCAAACACAATTAGGCAGACAAAGATTTTTCTTGAAGTCTTTTCTGTCTATCACCTGCAATCCAGTTCACAGAGCTTTCTTAAGTATTCCTGTCTGTAATAGCCAGGTCTTTGGAAGAGTACTGATGTTTCACAATGACCTCATTGTGCTTTGACATAGCTTTCCTGAGCTGTGGCCTGTGGCAAACACACACCTGCTCCATTTATGCCCAAGAGGCCAAAAAAAAAAAAAAGGCGACTTCAAACAATATTCAAGTTCAAACAACAAGCAGGGTTCTTCTGCCTTAAGAAAAGTCCATCCTGCAATCCACTTTGCAAAAAATGATAGCTGGTCATTTAAAAGTTAACTCTTTTAGGAACCAGCACAGAGCAGAGTAAGGAAAACCCATGCCAGCTTAAGAAGGAAAACACCCACCATGCATCTGAAGTTCTGTCATATCCCTCTCTCCATTTCTAAGCCCTGACTATTACCATTGCTCCATAACAGGGCTTTCCACAGCCTAAGCTCAGGACTAAGCCAGTAACTGCACCAGGAATCAAATGGAAGTACTTTGAAAAGAAAGTTGCAAGACCAAAATCTATGTAAGTACAGGATGAAAGGCAATACAGATACATGACACAGATGGCCATGCCAGGAACAGAAGTAAAAAGCAGAAGTCTGAACAGAAATATACACACACACAAATACACATGTACACTCATGCCTCCTGTGTTGCTCCTATCCAGATAATGAAGAATGTTTTAAATTATATTTATAAAAAAGTGTTTAATTAATTGGGTTGGGTTTTGAGTTTCTTTTTTTTTCCAATTCTCTCCTGTCTTTTCCATTGTCCTGCTCACCTGCAAGTTATACCAGGCCAAAAAAGATTTCTGGCAACTGCCTGTATACCAAATACCTTTCGCATGTCAGCCATACAATACTTTGCATCATCCACAGTCTCCATTAGCAAATTTGCACTTTCACCTCAATAGCACCCATCTGACATTTCCACAACTTCAGAGACTTCTCCTCCTTCACCAAAGAACATTTGGGAGTGGTTTTGGGGCAAATTCTTTGATTTTGGTGCTGGAGCATTAGTGAGAAAAAACAAAATAAAACCAGAAGAGAACAGTAAAATGTTTCAAGAGAAAACGAGCAAGACAAACCTAACTATGATTTTTACAACTCCTTCCCTCAAGTCTTTTGTGAAAGAATTGCTGTATGCTATTTCCCCTACTCAAAAGGTTTTGTTCCTTAGAGGAATAAGAGATGTGCTGTGGCTCCTATGAAAGAGTAACTAGGGACTAATAGAAGAATGGAGGTGAAGGGTCCTCAAGACATCCACTACAATGCTTGAAGGTTTTGTCTTTGACTGTCATGGCAAGTCTTGATTTTGCAGAAGCCAAAATAACAGTATCAATACTCATGCAACAACCCAAAAGTGCAAACAGAGACAGGGAGGAAAAAATAGCAGTGAAACAACAGAACACAAAGAAACAACAGGTATCAAGTTGAGTCTTCTTATAGCCTAAGATAAAACATGGCTTTAAACTACCTAAATACCACTGAAAGCTCACAGGACGGCATTTGTTTTCATGGTTTATATAAAACCATATATGCTGCCTCCTATAAACCATATAAACCATATTAAAACCCATATAAAACTGTATACATTCATATAAACCCATATTCTGCCTCAGAATTACCTAGGGTAAAATTAAATTACTTTTAATTCATAAGATATTAACCATTTTTCTGTGCTATGTGCTGTAGAAGTATTCACTACTCATTTCTTTTTGGGGACTTGTATGGAAAGAGCAAACCAAGAGCTTTTCAGGTTTTACTCCAAGTCACAGAAACACAGAATCTGCCGAGCTGGAAGGGACACACAAGGACCATCAAGTGCAAGTGCATGGACATGAGTGAACATAATAGTTGTACATAATAGCTGTAACCCTGCTCCTGAAGAATTTAAGGAAATAAGAAATTTTGCAGAACAACAAACGTGTATTGATTGAGATATGTTCAAGGCTTTTTGCAAAAATAACTGTTATTAAAGAGTTAAGCCACTGTATGTGTGGGCGAACTGCTTTCTGTAATTGCTATCTATCTACAGATCTTGAGAGAGATGTTGATCTGAAATGAAGGGTGCAGACACAAGTCTTTTTAAACCAATAAAAATACCAGCATTTAAGTGGGTTTTTGGCCATAGATCCTTTGTATGCAAATCACTCAGATCAGATAGAAAATTAAAGACTTCTCTTTGGACAAAAACACTGTCATTTGAACTTGGGAAAATACGTGGCCACCAACAGAAACCTAAACTGCATTTGACAAAGTGCTACACTTTCCCATCAGTTTCATTGTACAATTTTTATTTGGAATGCACACATACTAATATATATATTAAAAAAAAGTTGTCATTTTCCTATTTCTTTGGAGTAAGCCATTCTGTAGCACTATATATGTTATACCCACCACCAAAATCCTCTGGCTTTGCACTGTGAAAAATCTCTCTCCATCTATCAGAAAAAAAAAATTCTTCTACAACTTGGCCCTCTCCCATCCCAATCAAAACATGTTGGTGTGTGTACACAAGTTAAGAATTATTTCAGATGGCTGTGAATTATCCTAAATAAATATTTTTAAGGGCCTGTCCTAGTTGTGGATGACAAACACTATTTCTACATTGCAGTAGAATAACTATGTAGAAAGAAGTGAAAGACTGCAAACCAGACCTGACTACTGCCAGTGCTAGAACCTCTCTTAGTGTGTGTTTTCCAGAGCTTTCCTTGTATAATCCCTTATTCAATACAACTTTAGTGTGATACATACGCACCTTACAGCTTACATTCAGTGTGCCCACGTTTTCCTGTCTTTGGGCTTGATCCTGCAAAACTTTTATTTCAATGAGTAACCTCCTCTCACAAAAGGTGCGTCATGACAGTCTACATTCAAGTAGGAAAAATACTTCTGAGGATGGAATTAGAACACGAGTGCCAAGGAAACAGCTGGTGGGCTTACCTCCTGGCCCATGGACTCCCATGAATGTTGGCTCATGTCAAACGTGCAGAGCAGTGCATGGGGCAGAGTGCTGACTCACACTAGAATTTTACAGAGCTCTGCAGACCTCTCTGCAGGCACCAGTTAAAGCCTGGAAGCAGTGAAGTCACATTTGCATGGAGTCTTCCTCCTAGGGTTTAAGCCAGGACAAAACTATGCAAGTGTAGCTATGCCACTTCCCCAAAGCAAATCAGCCCCAAACTGGTTCAGGCAGTGCCAAATATCAAGGAGCAGTATACTGGTATTCAAATTTAGATTTTATCTCTGTATAACTGTGCAGAATTTTGTAACTTTGCTGTAAGTGGTCCTTCTACACGCCAGAACATAAAGTAGATTTGGCATCTTTGGATTACAGATTGGTGCCTGCAGCTTGCAATTCCAGGGCTTGCTTTGAAGCTTCAGCGTTTTTGCCTTGCAGCAGTTTGTCAATGGTCATGATTCAGCATATTCAACATGCTTAGGTCGAGATGGCTTTTCTTTGTCATTTGGAATTGAAGGAAAACAACGAGGACTTTTCTAGCTCTTTCTGTCACAATAACACACCAGTCAGATCTTACAGCCCTTGCACTCTTCAGAGGACACAAACTAATTCCTGCTCCTTCCTCGCACCCCAAGAGGAGTGTTACAATCAGATATAGATGTCTCATTTTTCATCCCAAGAGAACTATGAAACAGACAGAAGATGGAGCAACACTTGTGCTTCCCAGGAATGTCAGGCACTATTCAAACAACACTCAGTACAACCACCCTGAGGTGCATTCGCTCCATATTGTTCCCAGCACCAGGCAGGTCCCAAAATTAACTGTGATCCATTATTTCATTGAATCTGAACATGAGGTCAGTGGGAGTTGTCAGGACCAGCCTTCCTACATTTGAAGAAGAAAATAATTCCTTTTCTTTAATATTTCTTATCTATCCTACCTGCAGACATAACATTTGCTACAGGTTCAATCAATTAATTAGAATATTTCTCTTAAAACCCACATTAACTCACTGACTGGAATCTACTGATTTCCCAAATACTTTACATGTTACTCTTTAGATTTAGTGGCTGTTACTCTTCAGATTTTTTTATTTCTCCACAATGATCTAGCTGTGCTTTGTAGTTTTCTGACAATAATTCACTCCAAAAAGGGCACCCTCTCCCTAAGTGTAATTAATGACAACTTGATTTGTGTGCAGCCAGTCTAGTACAAACTATTGGATTCTTTCACTTCAAACAGTCACAACTGCAAAGATGAACATACCACATATTTCAGAAGGGATTATTTACACAATTGCATTAATTCTTATGAATGATGCTGTGAATTCACTGGTTTATTTTAGGGGAACCTTCCAACTTGTGAATGCTAGGGGTGCAGTTAGGCCTAACATATATTCTAGTGCTTCTAATATGTTATTTGCATTCTTGAACTGCTCCTACAAAATGTCAAAATTGCACTGTGGGCAACAAAAAACTGTCCTGCTTCCTTAGAAATTCTCTTGTAACTAGAAAGAATCTGTGGGAGGGGATAATTCAGGGAACAGTTAATGGTTTGGAAGCTTTTACAGTGGTCCTAGGGATCAGTGTTTCAGTTTGACTTGCATTTCACTTAAGCCTTTGCAATGTCCTTCATGATCCAACAGCAAACTGAGTCCTCACAGCTATGCTGGTCCCGCAGCCAGGCAAGCTATCCCAGCTTTGACAGAAAAGTCATTTTTTCCTCACATGCTATGATGAGGCACAAGTTTTGAAGAATTATTAGAGAGATGCCAAAATTGACTTCACTCCCTGCTGAATGCCGACTCTCCAGGTACATTCAGCAACTGCTATAACTAAATGCAACTGGCCATAGTTGGCAAGCCCTGATACTACATTTGTTCAAACAGATATTCCACATAGACTGATGCCAGAACACACGCACGTTCCAACAGTGAAGGCTGTGAAACATCAGGTTGTGACAGCTGGCTTTAAAATAAAAACTGTCCAATGAAATATATGAAAACATAAACAAGAGGACTCTTGTTAGCCCAGGGAATTCAGTCATTTTCTCAAGGCTAGTTTTAACTTGGCTATGTTTATCAAATTTGTAACTTTAATGTATACATAGTTCCACCTACTTATAAAGTGAGCAACTGAGTACAAATTGAGTAGTACCTTCTGTGCAGAGAAATAGAGGATAGCATCTCTCAGATTCCCCATTACTTTAATCACCATAAGCTGCAGAAAGCAAGTAAAGAGGTCATCAAAATCCTGTGCCAGTGCTTTGCGTTCACGTCATAAATCCAGAATCAGGAAGTTGAAGGTCAAAGTGTTGTATTTCTGCTTCTCTAATAGATATTTCCTTGCACAAACCAGAGAAAGTACAAGAGATGCAGTCATCTACAGTTTGAGAACTACACGACCGTAAGGAATTTAATGAAGAGCTGCAATTTCCAGAAATAATTCTGGTGTAGACAACCTAGAGTGCAACTACTCATGTGATGCAGAAGGATCCACAAGTTCAGTTGCTCTCACTCTAGAAATCTCTATTAATCAGAAAAAAGGAGGTTGCTTGAAAGTTCCTGCCAGAGTGACAACTGCAGTTGGGAAACCCACGACACTCCTACAGAGATCTTCAGGAAAAAGGGCTCAGTCTGGTCTCCAGTTTTCCAGGGATCTCATTTCTGCCTGTGACATGAATCAGGTCTTTCCAGAGAATACCTACACACCATTCTTCATTTTGCAGTACCTTCCCCACTATTTAGTAATTAAAAGTAAGGCTCTAATTCCTGTTAGATTCCAAAATTACTTTTAAATTTTTTTCCTTTAACTTAATCTTTCCTTTTCACCTTGTAAACGACTGAGTGCTACAAAAATCCCCAAACAGGCTCTTCCCCTAGGGTGTAAAAGACCAAAGGAAAAACCCCACCAAATATCCTTATGTCTTAGAATAAATAATTACTGCAAAAGGACACTCTTAGGCTTAAAAAGAACAGTAGACTCAAGGGATAAAATTATATCAATTACAGTCTTTTTGTGATTATTTTTTGTCTAAAGGTGGAGCTCTATAAAGCAGAGTGATCGTTAAAGAATCGAGATACAACTCTGCATAATTTTCTGTCTTATAAACCCCTTTAGTCCTCATTTTTCCAGTCATGAAATGTCTGTTGATAATTTTTTTCATGTGACATGCAAGAGTGCTTTTTCTTGCCTTACAGCATCATGCTAAATGAACCACCCAGCAGTATTTGATTCTTCACCTTAAACAAGAAACATATGCATCTCAGACTACTTCTGCCCACAGAAGAATTCATTACATAGTATCCTGATCCAGAGAAATAGGTAAAAGTCATTACCTCCTGTCTGTGCCATTTCACTTATCCCTATTTCCCTGCTGTCATCTCCTCCACTTACATTCTAAAAATACAAATATCTAACTTAGGAAAGTTATTATATGATATTTTTGTAAATATAAAGGACTCTTGAGAGAAAACTTCACCAGGAATTTAAAAGGAAAACCTATCGCTTGTGAGTTTTGATAAGGGTACGTCACACAAGCCATCAGTTTGAAGCACATAAATGGTTTCTATCCTGAATTAATTGATCTAAAATAATGGTCTATTACATGTTAAAATTGCTTCTAATATCTATCTTATCTGTTGTAGCAGGGACTCAGGCAGGCTGGGGTTAAGCTGCTCTTCCCTTTTGGGTCCTACAGTCTCCTGGACAGGCACACAGCAGAGGATGGATGCAGCATTCCCCCAGGAACACTGCCGGCCACAGAAAGCCCTGGGCGAGGCTCCCAGGTGGTGAGAGAGCCTCGCCCTACAGAGTCCCCCTTCACATTTGCAAAAGAGTCCATGTCCAAAATGCCTTCTCTGGGAAAAACCATGGGATACAGCAATTACCAGTTCTTGATTTACATCTTTGATGACAATGGAGATACCTTCAAAACTGAGTGTTTTGACACAAAACCTTTACTAGAACTTTATGTGCTTTTATGTTGCTACTGTAGCTGGAATTCACTAAATAGTACATTTAGAAAACCTAGTTCAAGATTTTTCTTTAAACTTTGAAGTACTACCAATCACACTGTAAACATGCACTTATTAAAGGTCTGTTAAAAACTGTGAACTTCCTTTTAGACAGTATTTGTTAATGTATATTTTACAATAACCAATATTTATATAAATATTTTAAATGAAATCAGACATCATACAGTCCTTACATTTTATGCTTTGAACTGCAAAAGCATGGCATGGTTTTGTCATTGTTACAGCAGAGAGAGTCTGGTATTTCAGATCAAACAGGGTATGTAGTCCAGATGTGTTAGCTGTCACTCTGTGAGTAAACACTTCTGATGGACAGTGTGTTAACAACAGATTATTACTCATGATGTTGTATGACCGTTACAAAAAGTTAGACGAGTGTCAGAGATAACACCAGGGAGAACTGCTGGTGGAAGTGATGCAGACTGGTATGTTTACAGCGATTTCTGTCATGTGCCTCCCCCATTTACTCTGCAAGGGAGAATCAAATATGATTTGAACACCTCCCCACAGGGAGTACAGTGGAAGTATGGAGCTATTTGATCTGAGGGACAGGACTTGCACTGAAGCAATAGCTATCAAATAATGTTAAGAAATGCAATATTAAATTCTCTGTTGTGTAGTTAAACCATTAAATACATGCAGGTTTGCCTGAAGTCCTAAGTGCATTAATTTACACTGTCATTTATATGCCCTTTTAAGAGGATACTTGTGAGGTATCTTAGATTAACAGATGTTAAGTGACAAAATGTTTACCAGTCCATACAACAAAGGTAGTACAAGCAATAGTAGCTGCAATTTAAGTTTCTCTTTGCACAGGCAGACCACAATTTGGAGCCGAAGAGACTCTTTCAAGACAGGGTCATCATTTATATTCTATAAACATTCACCCACCAGTTTCCCTTCTGTCACAGGGAGAAGGGATATGCAACTGCTAACAAGGTACTGTGCCTTTCTGTCCTTGGCACATCTCTAGAAAAACAGGATGGAGGGATAAGGCATAGCATGCAGATCTACAAATTCCAGCAAATGTGCACTGGGCACCTTCTGTTGTGCATGTACAGCCCAAATAAACCAGCTTACTAGACCACGCTAGCCCTGGACTGGCTTCACATGGGAGTGTCTGCACCTTGCTCCTCCAACTGGAGGCAGTGGCAGCAGAAGCTTTGCTGGCAGTGGCAAAGAAGGTTTACAGAAAGTGACAGAAGTGCTGAGGCAGAGGTCCGTAGTCCTGGCAAGGTGTGAAAGGCCCATTTTCTCTAGTCTGGTTAGACCTCAACTGAGAACTGTTAGTAGAGATCCCTAAACAGCCCTCATGGCCATGATCTCTGGCTCTGAGCTGAGTACAAGCCATTTCGAAGTACTTTTTTTCCCCTCACCCATGTTAAAATATGACTGTTTTGATACTCTGCTCCACTTGTCACTCCTGATAACTGAAAACAAGAAGTATCTAATGTGCAATTATGTGCCTGCCAAAGACCTGGAGTCCCAAGGCTGGATGTATTACACCATAGAGAATTACAGATGATTATATAAAGAATTGCACATTCATATGCTAACAAGTATTACGAGACACGTGAAGAGAAGATGACACTAGTCTATTTTCCTCATCCATATCTCTCACTTATACAACATAAAATCTGATTGGCAGGATACAATCTCTTTGGGACCACCCAGCAGTTCAGGCCACTTAAGTCTGATGAAAGATCACAATCCAAAGTCTTACAGAGCATTTTTATTTTTCTTCAATTCAACAACTCACAAAAAAGATAAGGCTGTGCATGAAATGTGGTTAAGAAAGCTACCTAATATTTTTTACTGAAGAGATGTTTCCCAGTACAAAATGGGACTTGGAAATTTCAAGCCACTTGCAATATTGTTGCAAAACAAAAACACATATCAAAGGTACCCCACTATTCAATCTGAGAAAACACAAACTCACTACATGTTACACTACACTTCTGAAATTTATTATGCCACTCTATCACCTCAGGCTAATCTTCACAATATCACTGCTTCCAACTGAATCATACTGATTTATGCCAACTGTAGAGATAGTTTGCCCATCCTCAATGCCACAAATTATAATTCTCAGATTCTTCCAAAATAAGAACAAATTCAGAAAACTGCAGGAAGCATAAAGTCCACTGCCTTGCATACTAGGGATTAATTTTATTCTTAAAAATTGCAGCAATGTATGCTTCTGGTTATGGAAGTGTGCCAGTAGTGCTACAGTTAGGGTTGTGCTGTCACTTCAATTATAAACCAAATTTTTTGAGGGTTTACTAAAACTCCAGATTAAAAAGAAAAGCTTGATGCAGGCTGAAATGTTTTGTACAAGATCTCAGCCAGGGGATAACTTGTTTCCAACATTCTGAAAAAAATTAATCAGGTGCTTCAAATGTTAGAATTTAAATGCGTTTGAAGAGACAAAACATTAAAAAAAGAACATTTAGTTATGAATTCTCAGTGCAAAGCAAGTTGCTTCCAGGTTCCTACCAGAAAGACTATGCGAAAACATGGCTGCAGATTATGCAAGTAGAAAAGAGGAATAAGGAGCACAAAATCCTAAATGCTTGGGCATTTTGTGTTGGGATTTTGTTGGGTTTTTGCTTCTGGTTGGTGGTTTTTTTTGGTTTTTTTTTTTTTTTAAAACAAGCAACAAGCAATTGTGCAACTGGATTGGCTAGATCAAAAGAAGAGACAGTGGCCTATGCAATTTTCAGGACAGAGGAACAAACCACCTTTTACAGAAGTGAAGAGTAAGACAAAGACCACAAGGACAAGGTAGCCTTGCCTCACTTGAGCGAGGGATGAGCCAGAGGTGTGACAACTTTCACATGTGCACCCTGTGTTCCATGGTATTGGCAGTGAGTGTTAGCACACCTCAGACTAAGCTTAAACCAAAAATAATGTAATGGAAGGTGCACAAAGCTGAGTGTGGGCCACAAAACTGAAGTGAGCAGGCAGCTTTATACCTGCATGATTATCTTGCCATGAATATCTGAAAACACTGTATCTGAATACGCCCAGTTAAATCTGCACTCCCCCTCCTGACTACAGTGTGGGCACACTGTCCACGGCTGAAGACCATTAGTTACACTGAGAAATGGTATCACACATTGCACAGTTGTGGTTTCTCCATGCTGCCTTTGCTCTCTTCTACAAATACTTCTTACAGAGAAGGGATATCTTTTGCCCTGAAAATTTATTCCTTGACCTGTCATGCTGGCAGGCTGGTGACATTGACACCTCTTTGCTATTGAAAGTACTATAAAACATATCCATGCATTACAAACAGACCCTTGTTTCTGCATCTCTTGCAGCTTAGAAAATTCCAGGTCCCACACATTCATTTTTGCCAAATTGGCAGTTGCTAGGAAGCAAAAGAAAAATGCTGGCAATGGTTCTGTGAGACTGGGGAACATGCAGGCAGTTTTCCTGCAGCACAGGAAACAGACAGGAATTTTCAAGTGACTTTCCAGACCAGAGACATCCAGAGATGTCTACTAATAAGGAAACCAAAGTTAACTTCAAGTGGACGATGGAGATGGGCTAAACAATAATGACACAGCTTTCGTAATTAATTTAAATTGCACACCTTGATTTACTTACCTACTGTATTTAAGTGTCTCCAGAGGTAGAGAAGTCAGCTAAACACTAGTAGCCTGCATATCTAACACTGCACAGCAGAAATATGCTTTTTAATGGGAAGTAGTCAGCTTGAGCTGAAATACGAAGAAATAAATTGCAACTTTTCAATTAAAGACTCCTTTAACACATGAGAAACAGTTTAAACACTGCACAGAAAATAAACTAATGCTATACTGCAGCCACACTTTTGCAGTACTTTCTCTTCTTACAGAGAGGAAATGGCACCAAGCAGAGACTGTCAGAAATCTGGAAGGTTAAAGGTATACCAATAAATAGAGAGGTCAGAAGCCTTTTTTTACAGAGCACTAAGCCTACCTATTTCTCATTTTGTACTTTTGGGAGAGTGGGATGTAAAAAAAACAGAAAAAAGAATCTCATACCAAGCACAAGATCAAGCCACTGTATTGACTGCAGTTTTCTGAAATATTCTTCACACAATGAAGAATTACATGGGCACCTGCACTGGGGAGCAAGTGGAGTGCAACAGGATTCTTCCCACTGAAGCCAAGAGCAGTGTATCGCAGAGGTGAATTCTTGTAACTTAAAATAGACAACTTAAATATAGAAAAAAATCTTTCCAAGTTCCCATTACATATGCACTGCATAATGTACTTTTATCTTTGATCACACCATACAGTAATTGATTATACCCAGCCCTCCACCAGCAGGAACCTTCATTCCAGCTGCCTGATTCTTGCAAGAAGGTCCATCAGGGCTCTCAAAGGCAACCATAAGCTTCACACTCTGCAACAGCTGAGATTTTGCTCAAAGTGTTTAAGATCTGCAGAATTATTTTCCCCCCCTCTCCACTTCCTCCACAGTGCTCATTTATAGTAAAATAGGGAAAATGCTGTTGGCAAGAAGATGTAAGAATGATTTCCTTCTTTTGCTACTTTGATGATTCCCCTTAGGGGACACAGAACAAAGAAAATCAACATTGGCGGTAGCGGGAAAGATCCAAAAGTCTCTTTTAGGGCAAAGGACACAGGTTGTGAAACAGCTCATCTTCTGGATCTATTCAATACAATTAAATTGTAAACTCCATGTACCTGACTACACCTTCTTTCTTGCAACTACAGTGCCTGACACCTCATGCAACAGGGCACCACACAACCTCTACTTCTGACAGACAACACACACACAAAAAAGTAATTCCCCCATTCCCTCCAATAAATGCAGAGTTAACGAGAGATGACAATTAGGGTTTTTTTTTTCTTCCTTAGAGAAATACCAGTATTGTCTCAAATCCAGGGATGTTTGTAGAATTTCACCAAGAACTACTGTCTCTAATGAAATGTTAACGTTTTAACACTACAAACATTGAATAGCTTTGTCAATCTGGGCTTAAACTGGCAAGCTAAAGCAGGTCATTTTGCAAAAAAGCAGCAAATACACATTGTTTTCTTGCTTGTTCTTGACCAGAAGACACTAACATAAGACAAGCTAATGAGAGAAGCAGAATGATTCATGGAAAGCCCAAACTCAAGTGTTCTGTGTTTGCCATGCTTTAGGAAAACTGAAGCCCAGAAGTTCACGATACTGCACCACAGCTGACTTGTGAAACCTGTGATTACTTAGATTCATTGTACAGTAGAAGTCCTTTCCAAATATAAAAGGAAAAATTGGTTTGGGAATTGCAGCTTTTTAACTTTGAGTACCAACACAATTCTCAGTCCACAAGTTGCACAATGAAAGGCCAGACTGGGATAGAATATGTCACGCAGTTCCTGATTCTTTTTGGTCCTCAGTGAGATGCACTAGCATAATTCAAAGTAGATCTCCATAAGGTCAAAACTAGAGAAAATATTTCTTACCAACTCTGAAAACCAGAGATGCGTGATCCAAGACTTTTCACAAGTTTTGAGAAGAACCAAAGCTAACTAAAAGGCTGATCGATACAAGTGTTGAATCAGACACCTCACGTAATTTAGAGCACTGTAAACACAGAATGAATAATGTAACTGGGAAATTCATGCCCTCTTGTCTGTTTGTGTGTGTGCACATACACACAAGCATGTTTACACACATCAAAAATGAGTCCAAGACATAGGGCTACTTGACAAACAAAAGAATATTCATGTTTTGGCAAAATACTCCTTTGCTTTTACTGGCATGTAAGACCAGGCTGCACTAGGCATATTTTAGCAATAATGATCAAAGCACAGGCTTTCCCTGAAGATTAATGACTGGCTAAGAGGATAGTTTGAGGTCTGTTTACCCCAGCTGGTCCTTAATTCCCAGGAAAAGCATCTGCAAGGCTTATTATTGCTATAAACTTGAGATGGAGGGAGGGGTTATGCTGTTTCAAATGATATGTACAATGACTTTTTAGAGACTTAATGTCTTGTATATTAGCCAGACTGCTTAACCCATCTCTTAAAGAACTATTCATCTTGAAAGTAAATAACTTCAAACTTCTGCAGCCATGCACTCCATGTGAGCACTGCAAACTCCTTTACAACCAATTCATTACCACAACCCCCCCCCCCCCCCGCCGCCCGCCTCTGTGGCAAGTGAGGAAAGAGATATACAAGGATCATTTCACTCGTCATTGAAATACAGCTCCATCTGGGTGGAGAATGGAAGCTATTTAACAAGAGACAGGACTCCTACGTAATGTTTAGGGCAGAAAGCAAAGAATATCATATTTACTTCAAACTGAAGAGGAGTTAGCTACACAGAAAGCAACTGCTTGACTGAACAGAAGCTAATGTGTAACACTCCTGGAAAATATGCATGTGGTTTTTCAGACAGATTGTGAATCTCTTATCCACACTCCTGAACAGCTACTCAAAGGAATAATTTCCCTTATTTAATGGAGGAACAGTTCCGGTTTGTGTGAGTAGTTTCCAACCTGAATCTTATTTATCACAGTGGCCAGGAACGTCATGGTTCACCAGAAGTTCCCAAAGCCTGCACTGAAGTTAGAAATGTTACTGCTTGAAAATGCATTCCTTAAAGTATGTGGAATTCCCAGTTATGATGAATGTGCATCTTAAAATACACAAAAACCCAAACAGCAAAGATAAAATGCTAAGCTTACGTTCACATCAAATTCTGGATTATTAATAGTAACTGTCCCAAGGAGGGTCTATAGATTTTAAGTTTTTGTAATGTGGCAACTGACTGACAAGTTAGATTCAAATCTTGAAGGTGTTTCATTTAATTGTATATACATTAGCAATCATGTTTAGACTTGAAGTAGGCTATATACTATACTTTCCTGTATGTTTTCCCACAGACATACTGTAAACAACAACAAAACAAGTTGTTTTTAGCATCATTATGAAAAAAAATAATAACTGGATGTTCCAAATTAAGCATGTGATTCAAACAGTCTCCTTATAAAGGATGAATAAACCAAGCAGGATTAATTTATTAAGACTCCAATGATCGAAAGCCTATTCACAGTTAGCAAAAACATTCATGGTCTTGAAAGGGATTTGCATAAGACAAACTTATGTCCTAAAAATATTTTACCTTTTCTTACACAAATAAAGCTGCTTTGCTATGTAGAGCAAGATTCAGAAAAGTGTGCAATAGTTTTGCAACCAAAAAACCTCCTCTTTGCTTTCACCCTTCTGATTTTTTTGTATCTACCACTGTGTTCTAAGGAGACAGGTATAAAAACTAAAACATTCTCACTTTAGGTCTCTAGATTCCTCATCATTGGCTTGTAAGGTAGTGAGTAGACAAGTAAACAAAACCAAGTGGAAGATGAGGTAAAAACGTACTTCTGTCCATCTATTCTCATTTTCTGAAAAAAAGCCCTTAAAATGGCATTAAACTTTCTCAACTGCTGTATTCACTTTGGAAAGATACAATTTTAGAAAGATCCAAAGACTTTTGGGAAACCAACTTCCAACATGTTTGAATTTATGTGTGTCTCGATCCTTTCCCATAATTAAAAAGGCCTTTCAAACCATGAGCCATGGCCTTTCTGTAGCTATTAGGAATGATTCTTCTCTCTATGGCAACTTTTAGCTTGTTCCAACATATCTCCTAAATTAAGGCATCCATAAAAGCAGCTGATCTCAGGTACATGTGACACAAATCAGCAGAGTAGCACGGTTATTAGACATCCATACCTATATTTATCAGAAAATTCTCTTTGGACATTAAGCAGAGCCACTGCCTGATCATAAGAGTAACAACCCCTAGGCATCTAATGCACGGTACTGCCAGTCCCACTCACAGCTGTGGAGACACTGAGGGAAGCACAACTCCCCTGGCATACGCCTTCTCAGCAGTTTACTTTCATGCACACATCAGGGTGGCAGGATAACAAAACTACAGCTTTTGTTTCTGAAAAATGCTGATTTTTATGTTTTTATAAACATTCCATGTTTATGAGAAATGCTGGGTAGGCTGACATTATTTATTAGCACATCATTGTCTGATCTTACAGATCATCACTTGGTTCATTTCCTGGTTTATGCATATATAATGAATCCATGTAGCTGCCTTTTTTTTTTTTAAATTTGGCCTTGTATAGCTGAGCCATTTTTTCTGGCTTCAGACTCCCTCCAGATGTCCTGACTAGTCCAAATCTACACAATTTTGAGAGACAATACCTATGATATTGTGATGCTCTTTTTTGGGATTACTTCCCCTACCCCCACCCCCATTTTTACTACTGGTATGTTTTTTTTAGTAAAGTCTACTGGCTCCATATTCCACTATTCCAGACAGTTACAGTGCATGAGCTCAGATGGTACTTCATGAGAACACAAGAAGGCAAAGATAAGATTATACAGAGATCCCAACAATATAACTGAAATAAAATGACCTGGTAATCCAAACAAGATTCAGACAGCAAAGATATTTAGAAAGATAACCCACTGAGTAACACATATTTGATACCTAAGTCTTCACTGCCCTTCAGCTTCTATTGCATCAATGTATCACCTAGATCTGTGCAAAGTTAATATACAGTGATGCCAAGAGAGACTCCTCCGTACAAAGGAAGGTACCGGAAAAGGAGCTCCTTCACTGCCTTGAATTAGGTTGCTGTGGAATCTCAATACAATTCTAGCTGCATAACTTCTTAGGGAACATGATCATGTCAGAAATACTTCAAAACACAATCCTACTCTAAATCTCAAATGACTGCACATTTCTAAACACATTTGACAAAGCATCCCTAAAACAGTAGTTTCACAGATATTCCCGAGTGCATAAACTGATTCGTAGCATTTTTATTGTACACCCGAATGTGTTTGGATGAAAACAACTACCCGGCTGTCAGTGTAACTGTCTCTGACAAAAAAAAATTCCAATTTACATGATCACAATAACAGTACAACACTACTTCTGTCCTTTAAAATAACTGCAAGCTCAACAAATCAGATCAAAAAACCCCAGACAAACAAGAAAAAAATCCTGTATTTAAACATATTGTTTTATATACTAAATACAATATTTTAAAAACCTAATTGTGGTTTTTCCTCAACAAGAATTTAGCACTGCTCCTGCTCCACAATCAGTATGAGTTTTACCACAATGATAAAAAAGGCAGGAACAGTTCTTCAGGTCCTGTTACAGGATTTATCCTAATGAAATTAAACAAAATTGCATCCATGACTTCAGCACAAATACCCTTTAGTCCTAGGAATGTCATTCTTACCTGAATCCACCAAAATGCACTTCTCCATTTGGAACTTATTTATTATCAATCAGGCTCCAATTTCTGCCTCAACTGGCTATATTACAATTTATTCAAGCCTAGATATCCTGTTGAACTTTTAGATATTTTTAAAGCAAGCACTATTTTAGAAAACTGAATTGCAGAGAGCAGTTTAATTTACTTTGAAAACACATGACTTTTATTAAAAATAATGGAATTAATATCCAACCAAATAATATATATATGTCCAAAAGAATAGAACTTTATACAAGAGACTTTATATACATCATGCTGTATCTGAAAATTTCTTAGATACTAGATCCAATAAGTTGATAGTTAAGCACTAACAGCTTCTATGACTGTGGCATCTGTATTCTACCATCATGAAAGCACAATCCTATTTATTATGCTTTAAGAAAGTGAAACAAGAGAAACAATTGTATGCAATAAACTTATTTCACTTAGCTAACATTTACTATAGGGGGATATTTTGACACAAATTCACAGTACTCATTTTGATCCACCTACTGTAATTATAGAATATTTATCTGTATCAGGATAGAAGAAAGTAAAGAATAAAATCAATTTTTTAATGAAAAAATACATCTAAACCTATAGTAAAACTTAGCTTCTTACTGATGTCAGATTCAAAAAGATGCCAAACCAGGAACATAATGCACTTACATTTGATCTCTGTTAATTTATCCGTTCTTTTTTCAAAAGTGTCTTTACTAAAAGACAGTAATTTGCTACTTTGCTCATCTACTGTACCTGTTATATTTATTTGCAAATGAAGGACCAGAAAGTACATTTATTTAAATGTTATTTACAAGCACCTTCAATATGTTTCCAATGTAATATATCATCAGCACAGTCTTTGATTTAATTGTTGCCGTCACTCACTTCTGTGCACTAACATATGTAGGAGTTCCAAACGCCAAAATATTCTTGCCTTTTTTTTGTGCTACATACCAGATTTTGTAACCTGTGTCAAGCTACCTCCAATGCTTACAACTTGTGAACAGAGGCCAACAATGAGCCTCCCCAGACACTAAATCATAATCTTCATGTTTTTCGTATTTCACATTCTAGCCACAGTTTCAACATCCATACCCCGTGACATTAGGGAAGGATAAATCAAGGAGGATGACAGCTCCCTTGTAGAGACTGGTACGGCCCTGGGATCTGCCACACCCAACACCCACAGCTTCTGCCAGATGTCTCCGAGAGTTTTGCAGTATTAACCCCTTCAGGAGTAACTGAGGAGTGCCAAACCTTTTTTAAGTAACTACTCTTTCCTCTGTTTTTAATAGAAAGAAAGCAGAATACAACATACCCTTGATCCAGAAACTTTGATTAACTAAGAGACAGATAGCAGTAACAGACAGATAGTAACAATTAGCAAATCAGTCCTTGTATTTCCTTAAAGACAGGAATTAGAAGTTAAGGCTTAGCATTATACAACATTCCTTCTTTCATACCACACTGGTCCCACGTTTATCTAAAATGACACAGTAAAAATTTCTGAACAGTTTTATGTTCACCTCTTCAGACCTAGGACACTGCTTTACCTTCTTGGAATCACAATGCCCACTAAATGCCCTTCAGCCAAACAGCCTATTCAGGCCTTAAATCAACAGGATTTCTAATCCAAAATCCGTACGGTAAACTCTACAACTGCTTCTCTGGGTTTGATCTGGCCCCAGGGGCATAAATTTGCATGCAACTTCTAAGTTTGTGAATAGTCCCCAGGCTCAGTTACACATGTGCTTAAGTACTTTGTGCAGTCTAGGTCTAAACCAGCTACTTTAAAATGAAAACAGAAGCCATGCAAAGAATAGCATAGTTAAAAATAATTTTCTTCTCTAAATACTATACCCCTGAAAAAAAAATAATAAACATAACGATTCCTAAAAGCACACACTGATCCAACAGTAGGTAAACAGCAGCTAAAAATATCAATGCATGCCACTTCACATAAAATGGCAGAGTCACATATCTTTAAAAAAATATTAATAAATAGGAATTGTATCCAAAAGTCTTCGTACAATATTGCAGGTAAAAGTATCTGTGGATCTAAACAGCAAGCAAGTGGCCAGAGCTGTCAGAATAAGACTGGCCCCTATTCTTCACCAAGTTCATTCTGTGGATTTGAAAGCAGTTATCTAGGCAATTTTATTTGTCTCTCCTGGGCAAAATGTGTTCATGTCTCCAGTTTTTATGTGACTTTTCATAAAAAACTAACCCAGTAAAAAATAATGCAAGGCTAGCACTACTGACAAGTGCACTTCTGTATATTTTACTTCCTAAAACTAGTTCTGATTTGCTTTCCAATGGCTTAGGATTCAAGCTGAGCATCAGTATTTCTTTAAACAGCTTAAGGAACAAAGCAATTACACTGGAAGTAATATAGTTATTTCACCTCTTGTTGAAAACAAATGCACGATAATCAAGGTTGAACTTGCGCAAAAAAAATTAACATGCCTGCAACTCTTCTTCATTTGGGGAACACACCACTAACATCACTATCCACTGTTCACAAGAAACAAACTCAAATGCAGTTTTTATAATTTAAAAAAATTGCTCATAAATATAAACACTGATAGGCTAAGGATTTGAACTCATTTATAAACTTTTCAAGAAAGAGAATTAAAATTTCTTCTTGAGAAGCATTTTTCCCTCCAGTTGGTTCTTTACACACATGATCTATAAGTTAAAGGGTTAAATAACCATTATATTCTAAAGAGCAAACTGTTTGCCTTAGGGCCATCTCCTCCTTACTCCTGATGAATTGCCTGACACTCCATGTATCATACATCACTTTTCACTGAGAAGTAGCATTTGGTTCCAGTCATGGTGTAAGAGATGACTTTGGAACTGTAAAGTAATATGGGATAAAAAACTGAACTACATCATCATCATCTACTAAACAGTCTATACCTAAAGAGTGATACATGAATTTATGAACATTTATCTATGTACTTACAAAATGGGCACAGAAGTATACAAATTCTATGCATACTAAGATGAATAAAAAAACAGCTGTGAGAATCAATACTCTGAGTGACAAGACACTTTCCAGACTAGAACGAAAAAAATGCTGTTACTGAGGGCTTTGCACTAAGTGTTAGATGTAAGCTAAACACATGCATCCAAACCCCCCACCCAATTCTCCCTGTGATCTGAGAAAAACTGATTGTAAGACACCAAGGATTTCATGTGCACCTCCCTCTGTCAGTGCTTCACACCTCTGAATGATCAGTGCACCGTCCTCCCTCTTCTGTGGATGGGAAAACAAATGCTTCCTCACCACAGTGGTACAGCAAGGGTTAATTCATACACATTTATAAAGCAGTAGAGACTGCAGAAGCTCTGGACTGCAGGGTATGCAAGGACTGAACATAAATTTTAATCAAAAGACTTCTATTAGATGAAGGAAGTGGCCAGTGTAACAACAGGTACCAGAAGAGAGAGGAGAACAAATGCTTTCTTTGAACATATGGCATCCAAAACATTTAGACATTGTAGAAGAAAAGTACAATTGCTTCTGCAAATTCCCCCCACTCCGGGGACCAGAGGACAGGAAGCATGCTTGGGTGACAGATTTGAGGGGAGACAGCAAGGACAGGAACAGATGGGGGCCAATGCAGAAGGGTACAAAGCTCAGGAATGGACATTTCTGAAACAATCAGCAAACAGCTACAAAATCCATTTACAAAACAGAAGTCTGATCACTTTCCAGTTAGCTTATTTAACAGTCTGTTTATTGTTACCAATAAGCCCAGTGAGGTGAAGATCGAATGTGTACATTTCCTTCAGCAGGCTCTGCCTTTTCAATCCTGTTATGTTGTCAGTGAACATAATTCTATGACTTTTACTGCACAGCTTTTTACTTAAGTGAAAAATATTAAAATACATGCTGAAAAAAACTCCAGAAACCAGACTGCAAAACTGAAGCTTCCTGATAAGAAATGCCAAAGGGCTTGCATGTATGTGTGCACCACAATTCAGTTTTATGTCTTACAGTATAACTATCAAATTATTTCATTAAAGAGGACAAAAGGCATAGCAAAGATCCCAAATAAGTCACCATTATCATTTATGTGTGCTGAGTGAACTGTGTGCCTGGAAGGCACATAATGAGAAATAATTAAATGAATACCATAATAAAGAGGGTGACAAACTCAGATTGTCCAGGCAAACACTGTTTCTAATGTGAGAACCTGGCTTTACAAACTTTTCTTTTTCTTTTCCCTTCCTTCAAAGGCACAACTTTTTGCATTAGCAAGTCACATATTTGGGACGGTCTCTGGCTTTCTTAAAATGTTCAAAACTTACATCCATTCTTCTTTTCCACCTAAGAATTCCCTTCATTGAAGGCTTCCAAAGCTATCCTTGGCATCTTGACTTTGAGCAATGGAGTTTTGTTTTTGTCACAGGTTCTTATCCAGCTCTAAGTTTGCACATATAGCTAACAGACTGCTGCGTTAGCTCAAATCATTAAATATTGCACTTCTGTATTTCTGGTTTGCTATCCCAACTGGAATTAATATTAGCACTATTTATCTAATTACAATGGCTTAAAAACAACAGAAAGGATGAAAAAAGCTAGAATAAGGGCAGTGACAGTTAGTATACACACCAACAGCTGAGAAAGTATCTTTTATTCACACGAGACCATAAAAGAGTCAGAGGACTGACTTTTTTTTGTTGTCTTTTTTTTTAATAGGAGGATCCCTGAAAGATTAAAAAATGCACTTGCTATTTCAAAACCGCCCTTCAAAGCAGACATACAGCAACTGAAGAAATGACGAACTGACGCACACACCAAACGAAATTGTCTAATTACAACAATCCATTTCACGGATAAGCTGTTCTACTTTTCGAAGGTAACACGTGCCGATTTGGCTACAAGAAGAACTGCAAAGCGTGTTTCAGGAATAAATGTATTAGGCTGTAAAGGGGGCAAAAGGGCTTAAAGCACTTTTGCACTTTCCTTAAGAATTGCCTTTGTTCAGAAAGATCTTCGTACAGGAGAAAAAGTCACATTGACCTATAAGTAGTAAACACAATCAGAAAGTTTTCCCAAGAGAGCTCAACCGGGTTCCAGACTCGGTAGTTGAGAAAGAAAAGGCACTCCCAAAACACAAGACGGGATGTTTGAATGCGGGAGGAAAGCAACCTTAAACATTAACTCATAACACAAAAACACCGTGCGTTGGCAGCTCATTGCAAACTCCAGTGTCAGCGCTAAACCTGAGAATTTACCTTAAACAGCTGAATGAGTAACACCAAACCAGAGGGTCTTCCAGAAAGCTCCGGACGGCAAGCCTGTGATATTGCCGTCAATTTGTCAGCGATTTCGTGTATACACATGTGTGTTTCAATAGCTCCCTATGACCACAGGAACACTTCCCTTACTGCTATCAAAGGCTTTACAAGGTAGCAATTAACCATCATCTAAATGCGCAACGCCTAAGTGTGCTCATAGAAAGGGCAAAAAAATCGTGTCCTCCGGCAGTTACAAAACAGAAAACACGCAAACAAAAAAAAGTCTGAGAATTAAAGCCCGGGCCAGGTACCCCTGAGGTGCCGGAGGGGCCGCGGGCCCAGCGGGGCCCCTGTCCGGGTGCGCCCCTTCAAGCTGGGAGGACAGACAGGCCCGCTCGGTCCCGGCTCGGTCCCCGCTCCATCCCCACCTCTCCCCGCTCCATCCCCCTCGGTCCCCTTCGCTCTCCGCTCCGTGCCCGCGAAGCCGTCGCGGCTCCACCACGTGCGGCCGGCGGGGCTGTGACTGCGGGACGGGCCGAGGGTCCCGGGACGGGCCGAGGGTCCTGGCCCCTCCGTACGGCCCCCTCGGGACCGGGCGGCCTCCCCGGGGGCTCCATCAGGGCCTCCCCCCGCCCAGCGCCCCGCAGGTACTCACGCCGTCCATGTCCGACGGGCCCTCGAAGCTCCCCACGCAGGGCTCGGCCATGAGGCCCGCGGTGTCCCGGACAGGGCGGGTCTGTCCCCCCCACCCCTATTTAACTATTTAACAGCCGCCGCCCCGCGCCGGGGGCGGGTGACAGCCGGGCTTGTCACCTGCCACCCCCGGGGCCGCCCAGCCCGCTCCGCCCGCCGCACCTGGGCGCGCTTTGGCTGCGGGCACCGCCACGGGGGGTCCGCCCTGCGCCCCGCTCGGCCGAGAACTGCCCCCCAGGCGGGCCCTGCTGCCCCACAGAGCCCCAGGGGGGCCCCACAGAGCGGGCCCTGCTGCCCCACAGAGCCCCAGGGGGGCCCCACAGAGCGGGAGCGATGCGGGAGCCACGGCGGGCAGGGAGGCTCCCGACGCGCAGGGAATGCCACCTGTGGGAAGGTGCTCGGGCCCCCTTGGCAATCGGTGGCCTTTGTGTCAGTGCACCGGGACGGGGAACGGTGCGGTGCGAAGTCTGAATTTGACTCCTAAGACGGTGTAAAGTGGAAGTGATCCCAGCTACATCAGTGGAAAACTTGGGCAAGTGACAAGACAATTAACCTTTTCCTCATCTTTTTCTGGAAGCTTCCACGGCTTAGAGAAGCCACCAAAGTTATCAGAAACAGAAACTGGAATAGCCTGAATTCCATATATCGTCTCAAGAAGATATTTAGAAATAGTGATTCAAAGGTATGGATTCTTTGGATCCCTATGTGTTATATTTGTGCATGCTATTTACACAGAACATAGGGAAAAATATCAGCATCATTTTTCAAAATAACTAGTATCTTTTTAACCAAGATAAAAGGTTATTATACAATTCAAGAAGATCAGTTGGATGTGCTTACAACTTACAGTCATATTATTTATTAATATGTACTTAATAAGGACTACTGTATATCATTTCATATAGCAACTGAAAAGTATAGTTAGATGCTCATATGATGTACAGAACTTAAACCTTTAATCACTTTATGCTTTTTGGAATCTCACGGAGTCTTAGTGAAAACAGTAACTAAAGACAACCAACTGTCCACAGATAATTATATGAGAAGTTGTTTATAGAATCGGCTTACTAATCAGACAAAAATTTTCAAATCATTAAGTAAATGAAGCATATTACAGCAGGAAATCTGAGGATGTAATGGATGTAATGGGAGGTTTTTGTTATGTATAATATCTGCACTGAAATTCTTTGATGCCAGGTGTTGCTAAAACTTCAGAAAGGAAGCAGCTTTGGGGGGAAAAAAGTCATATTGATTTAATGGTACAAGCAAACTTAGGACTACTCTTTATTTGGTCTTAAAAATGTGAGAAACACATCAGAAAAGTCTCTTAAATGGATCTTTTGTAAATGTGTAGCATATGATTACCAAAATAGTGAAGGTGACTAAGCCCTAGTGTTTCTTCTTCAAGTGAACAAGTTTTTTCAAACTCAGGTTTAACATGCATATGAATAACAGAGATCTTATACAACTCACTTTACACACAACTCTCCTGTTCTATGTCATGATTATCATGATTTTGAAACAGAATCAAAGAATATTCAATTCTATAAACAGGAGTTTAAAGACTCATTATTTTCTTCTTCGATGCTCTAAAAGCATAGTGCTGAAAGGCTGCCAAGCTAACAGGCCAGTGAGCACTAGGAAGAGATTAATTTTATACGTGGAATGAGTGTATACAGTTTCCATTCCATTTAGTGAAAAGGCTGGAATGTGAACTAGTGTTTCCTTCATGGTACAGTGTTATGTTAAACCTTGGGGTAAAGAGTCAGCCTCTACAACAGAGAGAGTCTGAATTCAGGACTGGGACCACCTATGGATGTTAGTCCACAGAAAGTAAATCAGACTGGGATGTTTGAGGTGCTTACTTGCATTTTTTCCCCCAGTGTTTTGTAGAGTACTCATACTCCAAAATCAGTGTGAATATTTGGGAATGCAAATATGTTATGAGCACTTCTGTTGACTTTGAAACATGCATATATTAAAATGGAGAGGTGTGTGCTAGCAACCACGATCTCACTAGGAGCTCTGTCTGAGGTGTAGCCAGAGCTGTAATCTCCAGGTGTGTTCTTTCTACTTTTCAAAGGAGCCTGATCAATAAAAAGAGACAGAGTGAAGCCAAGGCAGTGGATCTCCTTCCACAAGCTTGGTTAGCCAGATGTGATTAGTAGAGGATGCTCAGAGTTCTAGATCAGTTTTGCAAACTTTCTTTAAAGGTTTTCAAAAAAGTGTTATTAAATTGGCTTTTGTTTTCCCATTGCTCACTGTTGACCGTTCAGAACCCCAGGAATGGACTTGTGACCACTCCCCAAACAAACAAAAAACCCAAACCAGGCCTTTCTGATTATTAATCATATTAAGGTATTTGGTTCAATACATTGGGTCATACTACTGGGATCCATATATTGGATCATCCTGCTGACATTATTCAAATTTTGTCATTCATTGTGAGGAAACATAAGAGGAATGGGAGGATGATCTCTTCCATACCTTTTCTAGGGCAGCTGGAAAAGAAGGCAAGCAATTCTGGCTTGAAGGAGTTCAGTCTAGGTTACTGAGTGGGAAGAACAATGCTGAAGGAGGAATTTCTCCCTAAGCAGAACTGTAAGTTATATTCCTGAAAAATTATCATTTTCTACCTGATATTATTGGCCAGAAGTAAGTGGCATAGGACATAATCAATATTTGGAATGTTAAAGAATGGTCAGAAAGTGCAAAAGCATTACACAAGTTGTTCTTTTATGCTTCATGTCATTCAAGCTTGCTATTCCAGACAGAAACATACTGAAGTAGGTGACCACACCTCAAATTTTTGTGAGAAGAGGATGCATTGAGTCATCTATTTTTGTCCAAGAAAATATCCACAGGCAGCAGTTAACAGCTGTTGATATAACATGGTCATACACCCACAGACTTGCACAAGTAAACAAATTGATTGCTAAATCAGTGAATTGATAAGTCAGGGAAAGCCCCTTTAAAAGTATTTGAGAGAATGGCTGGGCCTAATGTAGTGCTTAACACTCAATTTCAAATACATGACCAAACTTCATAGTTCATTTTTGTATTTGTCTGAGGAAAAAATGTGAGGAATTGTACTCACAAAAAGTTTTGTCAAGAATCACTTGGAACATTTTTCAGTCATGTATAGATTCATATTACACAGTACTAAATAGAAACCTGAATAAAGTAGTATTTTTTTTAGGGTCTTTGAACCTTAAGTAAGACTAAATACAGCTTCGAAATAGAAACACATAGACATAGAAAACTTAAGGCCAGAGTTTCATTAGCTTATACTGCTCCAACTTCAACCGAGATTATTGCCTTTTATTCTCACACTTGTGTTGAATCCATGAATACACTGCCACTGCAGACCTCAGCAGCCAAGGACACGTTCTGGACCCTGGATCAGATTATTTGCTGACTCCCTTCACTCTCAGGTTATTTTCTGTTTTCCAGCTATGATGACCTCACTCCTTCCTGGTCACTCAGATGCTGTAGTGTACTACATACGGGAGAGGCAACATTTGCCCATAATTTGTTTAGAACTGTATTAGAAAAAAAGAAGAGTTGTACTTAACAGAAGAATTAAGGGAAGAGGGGTGTTCTGTTGAGAGTCAGTTGGCCTTGTCATGTAATAGTTACTGTATTGTAACCTTAAAATAAACTTAGCCATATCATTTGATAAACAAAGCTGTAAATTTGCATTCTAAAATCTTCAGAAAATGCAGTTAAGAATAATCACAGTTCTAACCCCTGGAAAAAAAAATCAAGTGATCTGTGCCAGCTGCACATTTTTGCTGAGCCACTGAAGAGTCTCCCTGCATGAATCTTTGGTAGAGGTGGGATTTTTATCATGTGTCAGTATATAAATTCAATAGAATGAACAGCATCTCTTTCTTTAGTAAAAAAATTTGACTAATGCCACAGTGACCTCATACAGCTATGTTTTAAGCTTTTGGCATTTTGGCTCACCGCAGCTAGTAGATAAGGATACATGTCCAGCTGTAAAGAAATAAACAATCTAATCATACTGCTGAAAATGATATGGTGCTGTTTCACCTCTGGTTCATCTTGTTTCCTCTTGTACCTTTATTATGGGGTGAACATGCAAGGTCATGTTATCATTCAAGCAAACAACCAGTCAGTAAAGCCATACCAGCTACAGAGTCTCTGTCTGAAACCAGCTGAGAGATTATTCTCTCTGTGAGGCCATAAATGTGAGTGGCAATGGTGAAATCAGGAATTGCATGAAACAACAAAATTCTGGTTTGTCATTCAGTGGTTGCAGTTGGAATGCTGCATCATACCATGGACTATATAAAATGCAGGAAAAAGAGCGACATAACAACAAAAGTATTAATGAATGCTACTTCTCATTAAGATTTATGAATATATGCTTTTCAAGGATATTAATTTGGTTTGGGTAATGTCAATATATATCAATTCAGAGGAAGCAGCAGAAGGCATTTTACATATAATAAGCTGCTGACTATACTGATCAGTTTTGAGGACAACAGGTCCTTGACTCTTTTCCTTTCTACTGGCTATCTATGGAACAAATGTAGAAAGAAAAGAGTACTCTGGAATTTTTTGTTCAGGTTATGCAAAACAATTGAGACTCCTTTTGGGCTTCTGTCTGCTCAGGCAGTCAGGGCTCCTTCAGAGCTGGCTAGTGGTAAGTGTAACTCCATTGTTTAAAAAGAGGAAAGAAAGTTTGAGTCACCATGATGTGATAACTCATGTAACACTTTCTGAGGCAAATGAGGACTTTTCTGAGTCTATTACAGCTCTACAAGCAGTGTATGTCAAGCCATCGCAAATTATATGCTCTTCTGTATAATTATTTTCTTTCCCTTTGAGCTTTCTTTAGTAAAGATCTTACCATGTGGAATTACAGACCAGTGAGGCTAATTTCATCAGTAGGAATGACATTTGAAAGAATTTTAATAGATTAGGAGAAGGAGTATCTAGTAAAGGCATCCTTCAGCCTGATTAGTTGTATACACATGGTTTAGGAGAAAAAGAAGTCATGCTTCACTAGCCTTCTGGAAGTCTTTGAAGATAACACTGCCAAGATAGGGTGTAGCATGGACATTATATTTTTAGATTTTCAGGAGTCATTTGACAATGTTTTACCCAAGAGATTAATGCTTAAAGAGAGGGGAGGGAAGGGGCAAGAGAAAAGTTTGCTCATTAAATTGAAAAGTAGCTCTAAGCAAGAACAATGAGGAGCTAGAAGTGTCATTTTTACAGACTAAGGAAGGAGAATTTGCAAGGCTGCAGCACTTTGCAAGGCTTCTGTGAATCAAGTTAACTTGTTTACATAAACGGCTTGAATGGATGTACTCTTCTGAAACTAAACCAGGCTCATTATTATTCATTTATTGTGCTAAGAAGCTCGAACAGGGTTTGTAATCCCAGTGTGCTGAGCACTGTATTTGTGGAGCAGCCATCTGGACACTGAAGACCAGTGTGTTATTTTCCTGATTACATGAAGGAGGTTCTGAGGTGTGGACAGACTTGATCTAAGCCACAGAGTAAAACCACTAGATCTGAGCAGTGAATATGTTTTCTTAGTCATGTGATGGGATTTCTGATTTGGAAATGATACTTCACAGGAAACAACAGTAAATTACAAAGAACAGTGAAGTGCTGAAAAGCGAATCTTACCAGCCCAACAAATGTGAAATGTATCTTCAAATTAATGTACATTCTAATGAGAAAAGAGATTTAAAGTTTATTGTAAAAGTATGTATTTCACAGCTATCTCTCCATGATATTAAAAAGAAACCTTTGAAAAAAAATAGTGCAACATTTCTGATTTAAGTTTGCTTGGTTCAAATATAACTTTCTCAATTAAAGCCATATCGTAACTATTTCTATATGTTACAGCAAAAGAACTAAGCAGCAAAGAGTACTTATTTTGGCCCACAGCATATCGAAATGGTACAGCAGTGACAAATTGAGTGTGAGCACCACTATGTCTACAACTTGCGTTTGAAATGTTAAACTTTACAGGATGAGAACATGACCACACACATGAAAAGGATGTTCCAAGGTGCTCTCCGCCTCTTTCTGTGCATCCACTTCCCATGATACTAAGCTTAAGATCTTAAGTGGTATTTCCAAAGGAATGACCTATACTGTAAAAAAAAATAAAATTCTCTTTTTGGACTAGAGATCCATCTTGCATTCCTACATGCTGTGTGTCTACTTTAAATACCCCTTCTACTGTATTTTTGAGTGCCTAAGAATCCTACCCAGCCACACTTTAGCTAAAAGATCTGAATTTACCCTTGCAAAGGAGACTTCATAAGACTCTAGCATAGATAATCCTATTTTACCCAGCCATGAAAAGGATCAGATTCAGATCTGTCACGTTAAAAAATATCGCTTCTCTCTTCCCATTCTGCTTATCTTCCTCAAACTTTACTGAGAGTGCTTGGAACAACTCAATGCTCCTCTCTTGCTTTGTGTATATAGACAATTAACTGGAATGTAGCTGTGGGAACAAATTCCTGTGAGGCAAGTTAGGGTGGTAGTTTGTAGTATTTGGTACGGCATGGTTAATAATTAGGGTATATGCTTTTACATCAGGGTAAACATAAGGCAATTTTAGGTAGTTTGCTGCTCAGTGAAAGTGGGCTAATCAACCTTGTACCTACCACAGAAAAACTATGTGCAAGAATAGCTACCATGGATTACATAATGCACTGTAAATTCTTCCCTTGTCTTACTCCACAGTTTGTGCCTGGAAATAACTTGTTCTGGTTGCTATGCCTAACTTGTTGAATGACTGAGTGATTGTAGGAACTAATCCATGCATTACATAGAAAAGCTCTTCTTTAGCTGGAGTTGTGGAGGCTAAGGATTTTTGTCTTAACGACAAAGGCTCTAATCCTAGTTCTTTATCAATATGATTAATATAATTATGTATGTTTGAGACCACCATATTCTTTATGCAGTGTGACTGTGGTAAGGTCTTTTATGCTAACGCTCCAATACAGACCTTACCCATGCCTAGGTTGGAAGTGCCACACCTCTTATATGGATGGCATAAAGAGGTATCTAAGTTAGAAAAGCTGCTCAGTGTGCTGTTATTGCTTGTGTTATGTCCTAAAGGAACATGAGTCAATCAATAATTAAGCCACAAAGTACTGCCTGTTGACATGGCAACATGTTCACAGATGTGACGTGAACTTAATGTCCTTCTTTCATGTCTCCTGTGAAAGTAAGAGTCTCCTAAGCTCACTAACAAAGAATTAGAGCAGACATTGCCAGGGGAAAAGGAGAAAATACAAATAACAGATGATTTCTTTTATAAAAATGGATGCTTTTGAACGCTTTCTCTCTCAAATCTATCATATAAACAATCTCTCTCTTTTTTTTTAGAGCAAGGACCTTTCCCTAATCAAAAATCCACAATTGCTTATTGCCAAATGCTTTTAAAAGCATTAAATGAACTTCCTTATGGATTGTTTTTGTGATTGCTTCTTTCCCAGGTACTTCACCCCACCCACATTTTTTAATGGAGCTGAAGTGAACACACTCTTTTAGGTTACTGCTGTTTAGGCAAGACTCTATCTAGCTCCAAGAATAACATTAGCTGCTGCACCACAGATTGAGGCTTGACATGAAGGTCCACATGTGAATTTGTCATCATTGGTTGATGCCTGTTGTTCTGAAGGGAAAAGAAGCACAAGTTTGTGTGACATCAACTTCCGTATGTTGGGATCATTTTTGCTGGCTGTTTCTGCAGCTTCTCTGCACGTGTTCCTACTCTCACACTCTCTCTGCTTGCCAGTTACCCTCTTCTCTTCTTGGCTTGCATGTCTTTCTTCCAAGCTTTCTGCAGCAGATGGTAATGGGCCTCGCCAACATGTTTTGTTTGCCACATGTGTTGCTACCTGTGTCACAAAGGGTGAGGTTCACTTTTCTTTTTTTCCAGGGCATCTTTTTACTTCTGCCTCAGTTGGTCTCTTGATCTTTCACACATTAAAAGTTTACTACACGTTTTTTCTTTGGGAGCTTGGTGTCCTCCATGCAGAGGACATGTCCAGTCCAGCAGCATGCTTTTATAAGATTGCTTCAACACTGTTTGTGCAACCACTTTGCAGAGCTTTGTTATTCATGATTTTATCTTGCCACTTGATATGCATAATAGCTTGAAGGTGCTGTTGATTAAATTTTTCCAATGCTTTGATGTACCAGTACTAGCATTTCCATGTCTCTCAGCTCTAGAGTGAGGTAAAATTTAGAACACTACGCTAAAGCCGGGGTTTGGCCTTATGTCTAATAATGTGCTAATTTCAGATTTATTGGACCTAATTCTCCGTCTCAGTCCATCTAAGTATACAAAAACTAATTGATGTATAAAAGCCAACTGTTATGAAACTCACATGAGGGAGAAACATGAGATGCAGGGTTTAAAATTCTCATGTGTATTCCTTGCCATTTAAGAAATAAGGTAACAGTTTTGATAGCTTAGAGTTTATAGAAGTACAAATTTCAGCTGCAGAGTGCTGCACAACTGGACAGTCCAAATGCTTGGTAGATCCTATACCCTTCAGCAAGTATCAATCCTAAACTTCCAGACATAAGATATGTGTAAAACTAATACCTAAATTCAGTGATAAAAAGAGACAGACAAGATTGCTGAGACAGCAGGGTGACCTCATACTTTATGAAATATGTCTCTTCATTTCTCCTTCACTGCTTTCTTTTTAATGTATTTTCTCCAGCATTCTATGTGATTCCAGATCTCTGAGCAGATGAAGTTTTATTTTTAAACAAGAAATCTCTTTCTGCTTATATCACTTTTCAGATCAATTCCGATAACAAAAGTGTACTGCAGTAATATGTAGGATGAGGAGCAATTCAAGAATGTAAGGTCTGTAACAGCATCTTTGGGTTTAGATTTGGGCAAAATGTGCAGCTGAATGACATGTCTGCTGTGCCCTTAATAAATAAATTGCTCACTGGCTGTGTTGCTTGCAAACAGACAGCCTTTAGGCAATGCCCAATTGTCCTTTGTAATATTTGAAAGGCAGGTTCAGTTGAGCTGGAGAAAAAGGCCCATATCTCCCTTTTAAAATACTGACATGGTGTCTACTCGTGCTATTTTCATTTACTGAAAAATGATATTCTAGATCTCTTTACTGGGAATTCTTCTGTGAATTTTTAACACGCAAATCAGTTCATAAACCTTATGATACATATAATTTACAAACAAAAGCTAGACATTTAATGGGATTTCTGCAGGCACATTATAATTATACCTGAACAATAGTCAACAGGGAAGGGAGTGATGGTAGCACCATTAGGAAAAGAGAAGCATGACTGCTACCTGTGCAAGACTTAACTTGATGGGAACTCAGCTATTCCCATGGCAATTCAAAACACTGAAATTATACTGATTTAATACTTGGTGTGCAATCACGACACCTTTGTATTTTTGGGGTTTTTTTTAGATCTTACTTGAAAAGTGTCACATTGGTCTAAGTGGGCCTCATCACAGGCAATAAAATTCCACCCATACAAAAGAAAGTAGTATGTGCAATAACTTTAGTTCACTCTCCAGCACATGTACATATTTGAAAAAATACAGTAAATTATTGTATTATTGAATGCATCCAGATCTCTTCTGAGCTGTAAAGTATACTTTATTCTGACCTTTATTACTTAGAGAGTTTCATTAATTTTGCAAATTACAAAGTTTCTGTGTTTCATTCATGTGACTTTAATAGCCCCATCTGCTGGCTGAGCACCAGGTACGAGAATTAGCACGTACCTTTGAAGGTCTCTGGCAATAGGGCTTCTATAAACTTGCTGCTGAAATGTTCTACTTTTTTCCTAAGTGAAACAAAAGAAAGAAAACTGTAAAAGTGCATTTCATGGATGCATATTATCTCACAATGCCGTGGAGTTCATTTTGTGTTTACAAAGTTCTTGGTTTCTGTCAGTGCCAGTGTGCTTTGTTAATGATAAAGACACTTTTGTTGTTGTAGGAACTTCATTTCCTAAAACACTTCAGAGTTTGCTAAAGTGAAAAGGCATGAAACGGTAGAAGCTGGAAGAAAACTTAAGATTAAATGTGTCAATGCTCACTGGAAAAGCAACTAAGCAAGATTTGCTTTCAGATGCAGTACATCAGTAGCACTGAGTGTTGTTCTGAAGAGTTTGTCTTACTGCTACTCTTCCCCAGGCTGCCATTTGTGTAGAAGACAGGACACAGAGGCTTTCGCTGGGACTCAGCAGGCTCATTTTCATGTTCCAGTGTTCTTTTAAATAGATGTGACAAATCTCCCAGAAATAAAGAGGGAGGCTTGATTCATCCCCTGTGTCTTTAAATGGAGGGAAAGCTGTTGGTGTGTGTACAGCCATGGTACTACTCTTTTTATATGGATGTAAAGAAAGTAGCTTATAGGATAGCTATAGAGTATGAGCATATGTTTCTTGTGCATCATTGAAACTGAACACAAGTTTGATATTTGCAGATATATGCATCTGCAGATTGTCCCAAATAAGTATTGTTACTATAAACCTTCATCTGTGTATTAATACAGCAAAATATTTAAAAATATACTCTCTAAAAGTCCTGTCAAATGGTATGGGAAAGGAAAAGCACAATCCTGAAAAAACAGTGTTGAGAAAGGATATATATTGGAGGGATACCATAGACATCTATCTGACTGTGGTCACTAAGAAGAAACAAAAACTTGAGGAAGGTAAAAGTGCTAATGAATGTACCTTTGTTACAGTGAATAAGAGCCTAAACTGCATTATAATTTCTGAGGTTGTCCATTGCAATAAAGATCACCTTAATTCTTTTGCAATGTGCAGTAAAGAGAACTTTGCTGAGTAAGACCAATCTACCTTTTTCCAAAGTTTAATCCAGTGACTAGAGATGGAGAGAATTATTTAACAGAGCTTAAACAAGCACTAACAGAAAAATAAGTTACCATAGCCATCCTATTAATCTGTGGATTCTGGTCTGATAAGACACTTGAGTGTTTTTTAGGGCAGTGAAGTCTACAAAAGGAAGGCAAGTCAAAATCACCTATGATATTATGGTCTCACCAATATAACAGTCCACAATTTCTTATGACTGCAAAGATGTTCTGTTAATCTTGGAAGGAAATCCCAGTGAAAATATTACTCCATTAGTAAATTAATGTTTACAAAGCCTTGTGAACTCAAATTACTAAGTAGAAGTTTTCTTTGCTTGTAGCCTGGTGTGAAGATACAAAGGAAATGAGCGTCAAAAAGAAGTAAAAGATTTATTTCATAAAGATTAAGTACAGGATTGTATTCATGCTCTTTTGAAAGCTCTTTCAGAACTCGGTTGCTGAAATTTTCAAAACACTTAGATGTTTCAGGTGAGTTTTACAGAAAGTTAAAAGGGCTCATGGTCCCCATTCACATAATTGCTTGGGAAAATAGCAGCCCCTATCCTAGTTCTATAATAAATAGCACATGGCTTAGAAGACCAAAGGAGAGCTTCCTGCTGAAGATCATGCACAAATACTAGCATACCATGGAAAATTTTCTGGTGGTGTCAGTGCAGAAGATAAAACACAGGATGCCTTTATGTGCATTAAAATAACACAGATGAATTTAAAAGGAAACCTGGGAAATACATTGATCATATGTTCAAGATCAGCATTTTCCAGAGAGTAGGAGTGTCCATGTAATATCTTTCTATTTGTGCAAGAAACTGCTCTTTTGCCATCCAAATGCATTTAACACAGTGATCCAAAGAAACCCAGCCTGCTGCAGCTTTCCCAGCTGCTGTGCTGTTCCTCTCCTGCAGAGGTGTTCTTTAATGAGCACATGTTTCTTGGTCACAGGTAGTCCACGCTATGCCTGACTGCATTTCTTTACAGGCTTTAAAACCCTAAGCCGGAAGGCACAAGTGCCATATGTATGCTGGATGGAAGCCTGATCCTTCAGTGGACAGCTCAAGTGAGTATGAATTACTCACTTGTGAAATCCTGAAGTTACATAAACAAAAGTTCTGGTGGGTCATTAAAAAATTGATTTCTGTTCTAAAAAGAATTTAGTCGATTTAGTAATACAATTTTAAAGTTAGCTGAAAGATTTCTAACAAATTTGCCTGTACACCTTGGGAAAAAACCCCTTACATAAATAATTGTTACTTTTTAAAGTACCACATAAAGACACGTAGAGAGGTAACCATCAAAGAAAATGTTACAAGCAGCAGGCCCTAAACTTTGTGTTACTAGGATTGGCAGCTAACACTGACCATTTCTTTTCAGCAAAGATCTGGATTTGTCTTTTCCTAAGACTGGTTAATCCTTGCACTCTTCTTCAGGAACTGTATTCACATCTTTTTGCATTCCCTTGAAGAACAGGTGGCTCAGATCAGCCAAACCTTAATCCTAGCAGACCTTGAACTTACTGGAACACTATTGCTCTTCCAGCAGGCTTAGAAGTTTTCTTTCTCTTCCCTGCCATTACTATGATTAATAATGGTCTTGACACACAGACACAGATGCACTTATATATACGCTAACAAACACAAACAGGAAACATAATAGATTAAAATGTTTAAACCAGAAATCAGTTGGGAAGGCAAAAAGCAGCAGGTTTTTTTAATGTAGTAGGCAAAAAAAGAATCATATTTTTACTAAACAAATACAGAGTTAGTATTTTAGATAGTCTTACAAGTCAGAAACAAATGCTCTTCATTATCCATTGATTAAAGGAAAGACAGTTTTGTATTCTACATTAATTTACTGAACAGCTGGAAAAACCTCCAAAACTTAAAAAATTATTACCAAATGTTCTGAAATATACTGTGCTTTGCCTGTCTTAAGTCTGAATGTTGTACAATTTGATTGTCTGAGATAACCAATTTGTACTCAGAGTAGCACAGAGCCCACGACAACATATCTCTTGTGATTGTCTGCACTTACTAACCATTTCTAAAATCCTAAACTGTCCACTATGAGTTTGGAGTACTGAGACCACTTACAGACACTTTTCCAAATTATGACTCATTATGTTAAGCCTTCTTTTCATGAAACTCTGCTTAACTGTGCATGTGCTGATTGTTTTCTTTGTCATCTGACTTTCAGACTGGTTACTGATCTCCTTTGATATACTGTACATGACATCCTAACAAAACCAAGTCTTTAATCAAAATGATGAGGATTCAAATGTGTGCCACTGTCAGACAGCAGGGTAAGGCTAACATGCAGCAGATGTGTACTTGCAGGTCAGATGGAATGAATGGATTTAAGACATACAGTTGGTACAATCTTTAGTTTAACCCTAGATCTGATTTTCAAACCAGGCAAAACATTTTCACAATGAGCTGTGTTGGTTTAAACTGCCAGCTGGCAAAAGACCGGCACAAATATTTTATACATGGGATAGACCTGACAAGCCCTGATAGTCACAGTCCGGAAAGCAACAAGAATTTGTTGCAGAAAAAGAGGCCAATGGCTCTGTGTCTGTGATTTTGCTTTATGACAAAAATCACCTGCTTTAGTAGTTCTGTGTCAGTATTTTCTCTTTCATGCTGCTAATCTACAAGATGTGGAAAAGGCAAAGACACAGCCACAGGTGATTGCTTCCAACAGATTTCATTGATGCAAGCTCAAAACACCGAGAGTGCATAAATGAAGTCTGCAGCTGTGAATCAAAAATAACACTCAAGGATCAGAAAGCACCAAGAGCAAATATGTCAGAATATGATCTTCTTTAATATTGTTTAGAAGAAAGCTTGCAAATTTAAACATTTAATTGTGTGAGCTGAACTTTTCTCATGAAAACAGTTTATAAGCTGTGGGATAGACTGGCATATTTTTCTCCTACACATATGCAAAAGTTTCAGCTTAAGACAGTGGCAGTCTTACTGAGCTCAATGGAAGTTGCAGTGCTCCATACTTTCAAGGAGATGCTTTTGATGCAAACCAGTTCTGAAATCACTGATGCCACTAGTGTTTAAGCTGCAGCATGATTCGTTTTCTCAAGTTCATTACAGTCATTTAACTTACACTAGTAAAGATTGTTCAGGATACTGCTATTTATTAGGGAAAGCTTTAGCAGATAGTATTTTTATTATAGGGTAGCACAGTAGGTACAATTTAATGGACTATAAAAAGTAAGAGATAGGTTATGCTTTTTGTTTTGGTCTGGGAAAATATAGATTTTTATGCACTGTAGTGATATTTGTTTAATGCTGTTGATTTTGAACTGAGGAGTCCTGTCCCCCATTGCTGTTGGTACATGCCAAGATGTTGTGGATTCAAACTGTGCACTGTAAATTATAAATTCAGTGAAAGATCCACAAGAAATGCTGATGGCAATAATAATGCTCAACTGAATAGGCAGTTAAGCACTTCTTAACAAATTATCTTGTTGATGAGCCCAGTAGAAGTACTGAGATGGATAAATTAATCAGGGGCTAATTCCTGAATCCTGCTCAAGATCTCTGAGCAGAATGTACTGTTCCAGGAATACAAAGGAACCAGAGAGCCAGTAGGTACCTCCAATTGTCAATTCTCCTTGAATAAGAACTTCTCATATTCAGCATTTCCAACATTTCCAACAGTGTCACTAGTGCCTGTTGATCTCCAGCTGAAGCATCGGTCCTTTGATATTTATAGGTAGAAGGATTTAATTCACAGCAACCCTAACAGAGCTCTGATATATCAGACAATGAAATGGCCTTTGTCAGCCTTTGCAGATTATTCTTTCACTGAGAATAGTTTTTAGTCTGAAGACAGAGGTAAATAAGTCCACTGAGGTTAATGACTTCATGAACATGAGTCAGAGATGCAGATTAGAACTCCTGCCTTTATTCTCTTACCATATACTGAAGTATTTGTATAGTCATTGCTTTCCTTTTACATGGAGAGAATGGTATAATGATAGACCTTTTTAAGGCATCAGAAGACAAGTATCCCTCTTGTTTAGTCATATAACATCATGGATCTACTAAAGCGTGACATTTGTATCAAAAATGTTTTTCAAGAGCACTCAGAGACCACAGGGCCCACTTTTGTACTTGGGTGTCCCTCTCAAAATCAGTGGAATTCTTTTCAGAAGAAACCCTATTCATGATCAGCACTGTTTCCTTTATGGTGGCAATGCTCCCTACATTGCAGTTCATCTGCACTCTGGCAAAGAAAAGAATCCAGTTCTGCATTTTTCCTTATTCTATTGGGAAAAACTTTATTGACGACTTGTATGAGAAAAGGTAACAACTGAAAATGTAACTTCATCTCTGTGATCTTTGCACATTATTCTCAGTTTTGTTCCTCACACTGAAAACTACCAACTGGAGGTCACAATGAGAATGTGCACAATTTTCATAGAATAAAGAATAACATGCAAAAGCACAGCGCTGTAGTGATTGAGGAGGGGATTTTATTTCTGTCTTTATCACCCCTCTAGTTAGATTATACAACATATACCATAATAAGTCAATATAGTGACATGTTGCTGAAGAACTATTATGTTCCTTAGTATTTACATATATATTATCATGGAGCATTATGACTCCATGGTCACCAGGTAGTACCTATTTGATTCTATTCAAATACTCTGATATGTGATATACTGTAGCTTTAAGCATCTATAAAGCCTAAAAGGTAACTTTAGAAGGTAACTTTTATGTCCCCTGTGCATATAATGTCCAGCAAAGACAATCATAGAATCATAGAATCTGCAGTTGAATATAGAGCCTCTGACTTCTGACTGAGCATCTAACCTAGATCACATTCTCAGATATACGTTCTTCTCTTCAAAATCAAAAAGGAAGAGTTGCATATTATTGATAACCACCAACTACACACCTTCCTGGTGATGAAGAATGTTGTCATAAATCAACACCTACACTTTTGTCTTTTAATCTCATGTCTGTGTAAGGCTCCACGCTAGTAATATCAGCTGCCTCCTCTCATGTGCCTTATGATTCTTCCATCCAGGACCTCAAATCTTCCACCTGTGCTTTCTTGTCCTCTCTTGCTGTCCATACACAGTATCCTGAGGTCTCATTGCTGTACGTAATTACTATCTGGGCAAGAGGCAGCATGTCCTGTGGCTGCTTGTGTGTTGATTGTCCAGCTGGTAAGCCAGACAAAACAGAACTTTTAAGTTCACGTTGCAGTTTTTCTCTTAATGAGGCCAGTCATCTATCTAGTCATCAGTTTTCATGTAGCTGGGTAGAACTTGGTATCTTTGAGATCAGTGCTCTTCTATCGAATTTGTTTGAGATTGGCCAATAGATTCAGAAGTTAGTGGGAAAGACAGAAAACACAGTTGCATAAGCTTGGGATGATCAGGTTAGAAACACAGTAATGCTTTCTGAGTACTAGACTAGACTGGTGCACTACTTAGGTGTGTACTCACTGGGCTGAACTAGACAAAGAGACTCAGAGATCAGATAGTTTCCTAAACACTGTAAGTAACACTATCCCAGGAATGGGTCAGGGAGACCTGCTTATGTCAGCATATTCACATTGCCTCTCTTTCCACATTTTGTATCATGGAAATAACTTTGAATCTAGGATAGTCTCTAAGGCTAATTTTACCAACATCCAGGAGAAAGTTTTGACACTGTGGAGATGTGTAGAGGAATCCTTATATGTTGCACCTTGGAAAGGATTTTTGAAGAAGCTGTAATAAACTGAATTGTTTCATTTAGTTCTATGTCAAATGAGAACCATCCATGAAGTGCTGGTTGTTCAACTTTTATGTATTTCTCCTGTAAATAGGCAGAATATATAACTGAATTGTATTTGAGGTATGAATGCTCCTATCTCTTGCTCCATAAAAGATTACCATCTTGGAATGACCTCTGTTATGGAGAAGAGAACAAGACAATCCATTTAAACACAACATGCCATATGCATTCTTGCTATAAATCCACTGTAGCCAGTGGAGTTAACAGTGGTGTTGACTCATAAATTTATTTTTTTTGGCTATATGCATTCTGTGAACAATGTTTTGAAAATACTCATTGAACTTCTCCATAATAACACAGTAATAAAACATGCTATGCTTGAACTTACTCTATAAAGAGTATATTTATTATACTTCTACCTTAAAACTCAGGTGGAACTTTCTGGTAAATCCAATCAATTACGTTTGTCTTTTAAATTGAAAACTTTTGGGGTAATTAATTTATAGAAGCAGTAGACTTCTGTTTACTTTATACAGTAATTGATTGGCCTGATTATAAATAGAAAACATATTTAAAGTCTGCTATCATGAAGCAGTTTGCAAAGTCAGCATTATATAAGATAAAAATGTCAAACAGAAATCTGTCTTACTCTTATTGTTTCCCAGTCACCAGATGTGGCTGCTTCCCTGTTTTCCTTTTGGAAAGAAAAAAAACCCATTATTCCATTCCCATTTTTTCTTTTTTAAGAGATAATCATAGGTAGATCACAAACTTTAAGGTGTATATATTGGACTTACATGAAGTCTCTGAGACTTCATGCCTCTATCTCTTCAGCTTAGTTTATGTAGAGGTAAAATCATTCAGATGTGTGAAATTTACATTCAGAGTTCACAGACTGCCCTTTGCAGAAGTGATCAAATGAAATCTCTCTGAATAACCCAAGTATTCACACTTATTGGAGATGAATTTCCTGAATTTAGCTGAAAAATCATGCAGTTTGTGGTGGAATCTGGTTTCTATTACTGCAGATAGAAGGCTGCCATCTTAGAAATATCTTCTTGTACCAACAGCTGGATTTATTTGGGTAACCTGTGGCCTTTTATTGTAACTGATTTCTGAGATGAGCTGTAGAAATACATCTACTGCAGATCTGTGTTACAGAAGTAGACCTTTAGTGTACCAGTCCTCTTGAAAAACAAAGGAAAAAACCTTCACTGAAGTGGAGAAACATTTTACAACCACCAGTGACACCTTTCAAAGTGATTTCCAGGTGGCCACTGAACACCATTTGTAGGTGACCCCTATGTTTTTGAGATGCAACAGAGAAGTGGAGGTGATACTGCTGCTGGATTCCAGTGCAAGGCCAAACTCACTGGGCCATTAATTTTCATTTACATCACTTCCTCAACACAAAGCAGACTTAATGCTATATTAAGTGGCAGCCCAGAGGTTCAGTGTGCTGGGGAATGCAGGTGCTGGAGCTCTGGTGAAATGGCCTGTGAGCCCCTTCCTCACAGCTCTGGTGTAGATGTTGAGCAGTAAAGGGTGGGCAAAAGCAGGAGCAGATGAAGTTTTCAGTATAGTTTTTTTCTTTATCTCCCAGCTTCCAAAATTCTGTGGTTAGCTAAGAATCTCCACCTTAATTTAAAAATTAAATCTCAGAAGCCATAAAGTAAATCAAATGAAAAACAAACAGATATTAATCTTGTGATGTTTGATCCAATTTTGTGTTTTGGGGAACTGTCTTCTGGTTTTTGAACACCTGGATTTGGCAGGGCTATCATGCCTGGAACAATGTACACAAAGAGTTTTCTTACTATCACTGTTGCCCTCCCACTCCCTTTCAGGCAAATTAACTAATTTGGACTTAATATTTCAACACATTTTTTGCATTGAAGGTGGCTAATAGCCTGCTACAGAGCAAAATATATCTAAAAGCCCAAGTAAATAGCTGAATGGTCTGCTTTTCACAAACCAAATCATCCAAATCTATAGTAAAACGAAATATTAAAAATTAATTTCTCTACTTACATACTAAGCCCAAGTTTAGGATTTAGTATTTCAAAAAATACAAGGATGGCATAACTGCAGTTCCAGGGGCTGTGAGTTCTACTTTAGTGAGTGCCTTGACAACACTAGGATATTTACATTAGAAATATTTTATATGGTAGTACAGACAACGTGGGAAAGAACTTAGAGTTAATGGTTTTGTACTGTTTATCATCTTAAGAAGAGTAAAAAGCTGAGTGTATACATTTATTTAAATTAGTTAGGCTTTAAAGACCTGAAATTCCTAGATCTGTTAGAACTAAATCCCAAAATGTGTTCTGGCAATCAGCAGTTTAACTGAATTGAAGTATGTATTTGCAATTTTTTTTTTGCTGGATCAGTATCACATTAAGGGTATCCTGCAAATTTGAGTCCTGTCTGTCTAAATATCCTGAAACTTTACAAGAGTTACTTACAATCCCGAAACAGAACACAAAAATATTGCAAAGAACTTAAAATGGGGGAAAAGAATTTAAAATCCTAAATTTTTGAATAATGGGATCCTATTTTGATATTTGCAAATGCACTTCATTAATGACTTAGGATTTAAGAAATTTCTTTAATACTTTACAGTTTATCTTGTTATGACTTAAGGAACATTTTGAAATGCCTTTTCTTCTGTTAAAATGCACTTGAGGGGCTTCTGTGACTCTTATTATTTACTGAACAGATTAGAATGACTCTCTCAAAAAAGTTAAGGGCTATCAAGTAGAAAAAGTAGGAATTTCTCTAAATATCTGTTGTTCCTCTACAGACTGGAGCTGCTTCTCTATCATGCTAATACCTAGGGTTCCAGTTGATAGTGTTTCAGCTGTTTTGTATAAGAAGATATCTGTATGCTAAGAATGCATTATCAGATTGTGAGTGGAAGAATTTTCATGCTTTCTGGATGGCGTTTAATGTGGTAATATACCACACATGTATTTTACTGAAATACCTGGTTTAGTTTCCTCCATTTTTTTATATTTTTTTTTTTACCTAAAGATCTAAATGCAGTGGTTGGTCGGACTGCTCAGAATGTTAGTAATGAGATATGGAGCCCTTTTCTTCCAGGTCACTGGCATGAATTTGACCCTGGCTGGTAAAAACTGAGAGTCATTATCAGCTGGTGACTGTTTGGTGGCCCTCAACATGCAAGCTGGTGGTTTCACTTTGTGTAATGACCCATGGCTGCATACACATACACGCAGTCTTCAGTTAGAACATGTGCAAATAGCTTGGAAAATACCCAGTGTCTCATGATTGAACTTCAAAACTCAGGCCGAAAGGTCGTCCATGGTGGCAATTAAGAGTGACAGGCTTTAGACCCTGCTAGCCACAGAGAACAAGGTGCTCTCCAGCATTCACGCAGGTCGTTTGCTTCTGCTTGCACAGTGGAACCCACACATTTAAAGCAGAATAACAGAAAATACTGGAAAAGTACAAAATTAATTTTGTACAAGACAAAGTTATGAACCAAAGTCCTTACAGATACAGAGTCTGTGAAAAAGGAAAGGAGGGCAGCAGAAAATAAAAGAGAAGAAAACCTGGGAAAAAAAAGTAGTAGAAAAGGAAAGATACGGAATAGTAAAACAGAGAATGTAGAGAAATATAAAACAGCAAATAGACTGATGACCATTGCTTCCCAAAACACCTGACCTCTTCCCCTTCCTCCTTTTCAGAATATATCTACTTCCTGTGAAAAAAATTGCTTGCTATATAAGAAGAAAATTTCAGCAGAGTATTTAAGCACATTTTTCACATCCAGCATGTGAAACATCCTGCTTGTTTCAACAGAGTGACTGGCTGTAGGTGTTTGCCTATCTACTTTACCAAAGTGAAGTTTCATAATTAAGCTGTGTAGACTCAGCTAAAAGGTTTGGTTATGATGATGGATGTGGCTGTACTGCATCATCAGCAAACAGCACAATGACCAAGAAATTAGCAAGGAGTAACAAATAAGAAGATCTCCATTGATGTGATAGGAACTATAGAGAGTGTTGGGAAGGCTTTTGGAGCAAACACATGCTGGGTCAGGATTTTCCACAAACTTGTTCACCCATTTATACAGTTACTGTTAAATATCTGTGACACATGTGTGTTGATTCAATGGTGAAAGGCTTAAAGATCAGGCTGGGTTGACATTTTTCTTGTAAGGCTCAATATCATGAAAACATTTGAAGTGTAAAGAGCTGTAGAACTGGCTAGTTTCACATGTCATACTGATGCTGTGTGGCTTTGTAAAAGAACTGATACACTTTGACGCTCTAGGCCTGAAGCAAATACAAAGCATAGGACTTCTGAGCATGGCAAGAGACCGTGAAGCAGCAGCACAGAGCACCAGGTAAGATCAAATTCCTGGCTATCTTCCATTTCCCTGTCACACCGTGTATGCTTAATAAACTGTTTATACAATAGTGATAGGATATGACTGCCACCTGCATGCTATGTAATGTGTATACTCTGCAGAAAGAACATTTAGCAGCTGCAAGATATAAGTAGTTTAAGCCTAGAACGCCTGGATGTTCTTAGGTGAGCTCACTACTTTCTAAGCTGCAAAAATGCTTAATCTCTGTGTCACTTTATATTATTTTGTAGTTAATGTTGTCAGTGAGTTGACAAAGGCACATAACCAAGGGCAGGATCTGGCCTATCATATTTAGTAGGATATGATTCCTCAACCAGACACTACAACCTTGTAAGGGCACATACTCTGCTTTGTTTTCACATCTGAAATGTGAAGGAGTAGACCTTGTCTTGCAAAGCTGCAGTTGCGAGCTCAGTGCTGATATATGATCACCCACAGATGCTAAAACCACAGTTTGGTTTAAGAACTTTAAACAAATAACCAACTGACCACTTAGCAATATATTTTTGTCTGATGCTTTTGACTTGGACTTGGAGGAAAGCTCTTTTTAGCAGGAAATAATCTTTTATTTATAATTATACAAGGCGCTGTTCTGAACTGAAGTTCTACTGAAAAAATTATTATTATATTGTTTAATGATTTTTTAAAACTTAGAATAGTGCAAACACTGGAAGTAGCTTATATACAGTTCTGAGCCTTATTAATAATTCTTATGTATAAGTACCTTTCTTCTCTCTAGTTCTCTTCTCATCTACAATCACATTTCTTTAAGCTTACCTCATTAACTTTGTCATGTTCTGCAGAAGCAAATCTTTATGCTGTAGTTAGCAGGGGGCTGTTTGTATGTAGGTCTTCACTTCCTGCTCATTGTGTCTTTTGGTGCTTCTCACAATAAACTTGGCAAAGCTGAGGCTTATTGTACGTCAGCTCCATTTTTGTCTTTTGCAGTCCTCCATTGCTAAATAAGAAAGCCAAGCTTCTTTCACAAATTCAGGAAGCATATTGCTGCTTTCCAATAGGTAACCACAGATACTTCATACGTAACCATTGATTTTCTATCCAGGGATATGTAGGAAATCTTACAAAGAGCATGAGTAAGGACGCATCTAATAACATGTCAGACTTTTCCTGTTTCCACACTTGAATGCTCAGTCCAGAATACTGATCCCTGCACCTGAGAACAACCACAGTTTACAAAGTCAATATATACTGTATGAAGCAGCTGTATAGTTATGATAGTTACCACAGGGAATGAAACCTAAAATTTTTAGATGCAAGCAGAGGGCATAGGCAGGATCTGACTTTTCTCTGAAGTAGGCTCAGCTAGAGGAAAAATATTGATTTTCACCACAGCCGTCCTTCCTTCAGAAGTTATTTCATGTTTGAAAGGAATGCATGAGGCTATAGAGAAAAAGGGTGATATTTTATCTTAATTTATAATTTTATTTTATTTACAGGATTCAGTTATTTTACGTGTGCTCTTCAAACAAAAGCAAATAGAGGATTTTCTTTAGCTGCAGTGTTTGATGCATACTTCCTTGGAAGTTATTAATTAGTATCAGTGCTCAGTCATGGCAGTTATGCTTTCTTCTAAATAGGTATTGCAGACATCAAACAAAAAAAACACATAAAACTTGTAACTTTTAATTTGTTTGTGTAAAGCATCCAAATATTAGCAAATTTCTCTGAATGAACTGCTAGGTCTTAAATCTCTAGTCTGAAATTGACTTTCTAAGACTCCGTCCAAACTGCCAGCTTCAGTTCATGAGGTCTTCACAGGCTGAAATCAATTGCTTGGCTTCAAAACCCTGTAGTCAATACTAGGAGAAGGGCTGCTGGGCTTGGTGGGCCACTAATCTGATGCAGAATGTGTTTGCTATTAGCGTTGGGTGGATTTTGGTAGAACCCATTTATGCAGAAATGCCAGTGCTCATTTCAGATGGGGCTGATGGAAAATGGAGAAGGACATCGGGGAAGTAGATACACAGGTTATGTTCTGTATGCCCCCTGGAAAAGCTTGTTTTGCCTGTGTTCCTACACTCATTTTTCCAGTGTGTGCAACTGACAGCTTGATATCCATGAGCAGTATGAAAAAATGAAATAAAATCAGTTCTAAAAGAGTATGCTCTGTAATTCTTTGGTTCTGGCATTTATATGAGATACTTTTAATAAAAGCAGAATTGGACCATGTACCCAAATGAAAATACACTTCCATTACTGTATATATGTATATGAACTTCACTATCATTTCTGTCCCTGTTAAAAAAAAACAAACCTCCTTTTTTTTAAAGTTTAAACAGTTCCACTTGGTGTTCTTTTTCTTCGTTCTTCTGAAGAATTTCTGCCTGAAGCACAGCTACAGTACACTCATAAAACATATCAAGGTATCAGCATTCTCCAGCACTCCAGCCACTCCGATCACTGCTGTGTGAACAGCTGCAAGTGCATTTTTTTAATATTTGCAACTAAAATTACTTCTGCACTTAAAATGCCCAGTTCTGCAAGCCTTCCTTGGCCAGGACACTTCTCAGAAGTTCAGTGAAATTCTAAACCCAGTAGGATTCCAGACTGAAAATCAAAATCTCAGGGACATACTTGGGGGCGGGGGGAGGATAAAACCCCAAAGTAATAGGTGAACTTTGAGAAAAAAGCCACCCTTTTTGATTAAGAAAGCAAAAAAAACAAGGTAAAAAATTCTTAAAAATACTGACTCTCCAAAGACAGCTCTGTGTTTCTAAGAGAGTAATTTCTTATGCAGGAAATACCTGCGTAATTAACATTTACTAAAGCAAAAGCCCAAACCTGCATTCTACCCATTCCAAGCTTCAGCTGACTTCATGCAAACATAAATGCTCTAAAAGTGTCCTACTTTCTTACAAAAAAACAAAATCAGAGTAGTTTGTAATAGCTTAAGGAAGCATAAACCTTACTAATACAGTACCTATATGAAGTTACCAACAATCAGGCTAGCATGGATAGTATGAAATACACAACAAAATCCAGGGATGTTAGCAGAAATGAAAAGGTGATTTCAGTGATGGCCCATGGCACACTCCGCTAAAGACAGCCGGCTCAGAGCCAGGGAGGCCAGCAGAGGCTTTTGGGTGAACTGAGTGAAAGGTTATTCATTCCTCAGTTGACTCTGAAGTAAAACAATTCTGCATGAACGAATATGCCAGTGTTTTCAGCCACTGATGCTTAGACCACTTGATATTTAGAATATTAAATATTTGCATATTTTTAAGTGGGTGAATAGTTTTCTGCTTGTTCAGCTGTTAGTAGGAATCACAGGTTGTTAGAAACAAACATGCTAAACCTAACAATACAGGAATATGTATGCTGAGATTGCGTCCCAGAGCACTGTCACAGTACGAGGTACACAAATACCGATTCGGGACTTCAATAGTAATTTTAAGCATGGCAGCTTGTTAATACTAAAATAAAGTAAAAGTTAATGAAAAAGTAAAGATACTATGTAGGTATTTAATTAACTCATAATTTGAAATGCTTTTTGTTACTATTAATTCAATTTATAAAAACACCACGTTCAAATCCGGTGGGTTTATGTGTAGTTCTTCTGTACCTACTATACCTACTTCCCAATGCAGGAGATTTTTGAAGGACAATGAGAGAGAAACCTTTCCCTTCTTTTTCAGTTAATTTTGTTTTGACCTTACCACGGCGGTCTCATTTCAACTGATGGATTCATGCATTGTAAGGTATGAGGTATAGAATGAGATTTTATATTTTCTACATCACCCAACAGCCAATTAAAGCACTAAATTAGCTCATGAAAAAAAAACCCAACTCTGTTATTCTTCTCACAGTACACAGGATAAAACCTGGGTCCAAAATTTTTAGATTTTTTTTTCAACTCTTGAGGCAATTACTCTAGCCAGGTGCAAAAATGACAGGGGAATGAGCTTTCAAACTGAGCTCTTAATTTTTTGGAGAAGTTCATTACTGGAACAATGCTGGTATACATCAGCAATAGCGCCCAAGTGTATCTTAGTTCTTTTCTACTCAGTTATTCATTTCTTCAGTAAATCTCTCCTGTGTCTCTTGTTTCAGTAGCTCCTATCCAAAAGATGTAGATGGTCAGGGGTTCACAGTTCCTTCTTAAAAAAGGCTCACAAAACAACTGACTGCATCTCACCCACCAAATAACAAACAATGAAAATCTGTGGCATGAAATTGGACCTTGCAGAGCATCTTGTTGGAGACAAAGAACTGAAAAAGGAGGGGAAACCAACAGTTTCATTATTAAAACAATTGGAGTAGCTAGTCTAAAGATACTCAATCTAGTCTTAAAATACTGTTTTTGTTCCAACATAAAATGTAAAACCCCTGCTGTTCTACCAGTAAATCTGTTCCAGATTCACATGGCAAGCAACATTGTGTTCAGTTGTAAAGTTTCTGAGCCTCAGTAATTTCAATGCCACAAGGAACAGAGACTATTAAGTAAGTAGTAGAACCTGGCTAATTCACATCAGTACTTCAAAGCACCAATGTCTATTACAAAAATTTGTAAATTAGTAAGTTATCAACCAGCATGGCCCATTTTCACGATTTTCCCATGAGCGTTAATGATATTTGATGTTTTCTTATAGTCTGCTCCTGCAGGCTAGTGAGTAGATGCAAACTTCAGCTTCCAACAAAAAAGAGTTCTTGCCTTTATGGTTAGAGATAAAACATGAAAACATGAGCCAGCTAAACCCTAGAGTATCAAAAACCAGAAGGCAAATAAGCAGAGCCCCAAATTTATTTATTTAGTTTTTAAAGATCTGGCAAGCATAAAACTAATCTTTTGATATTTGATGGACCACTTTATGCTTTTTAAACACCTGTAGTTAGCAATATTGAACTGGCACAGTATGAAACAGAAGTGCACTCCAAATACCATTGTACCAGATCCTGATTTTGCAAGTCGATAAACACCATCCAGTGGGAGCTTACGGCACCGTGCAAGTTTGAACCTTTATTTAATAGATGCAGTTTAATATTAATTATTTATTAAAATGCAGTGTAAAATATTCCTTTTTTTCCCTGTATAAAATTAAAGTAGTCCTTGTAATATGAAACCGGAGCAGAGCTCTCTAATTTAGCAGAGCACACAATTACGGAGTTAAGCACGTGTGAAAATGCTGATTCAGCTTTTTTCTTCTGTGTGTGCTGAGAACTAGGGAGGACTCCACATTATTTAAAGTTTTATTTCATTATTCAATTAAGAACAAAACATGACAAAAATGAAAAGGACAGCAGGGTCTGAAAATATTGGAGGTACAAATCTTCAAAGCTTGTGGCTTATTTTATTGCATGTTAGAGATTGTCAAGCTCCTCAAAATGCATCCATGACCAAATTTATGGAATAAGTTTCTGTGTGTAGATTCCAATTTTTTGCTAGTGATGAGGTAACAGATTCGGCTTTCTGAATCTTGTTGACCTCATGCAATATGGCTCGTTTTCCTTCAGGATCATTGCAGGAATCTCAGCTAAAACCTTACATCTGCCAGAATAGAGGATTAGACAAATTGGCAGGTGGTAATAGATTCAGAAGCTAAGAGGAAACAAACTGAGCAGCAGGATGAAATCAGGGCAAGATAATTAACATTCTGTTTATATTTTCAATGAAGAAACAACAGGAAAAGAACAGAGCCGGTTCAGATTTGTGGACACTCCCAGGAATTTTTTCCTTTAGGTAAAACAGTAAGAACTGCCCAGAAGCTGTGCGACTCAACTGGCCACTCTGGTGGAAGAGGTCAGATTGCACGGAGAAGCAAGAGACACAGAAGGGTGTCATTTCATACACATGGTTGCTTTCTGCACAGAACTGTTTCTCAGCTCCAGATGCGCTTGTGGAAAAAAAAATCACTAGGGAGCAACTAGAATTTAGAAATTATAATATAAATTAAAAGTGATATCAGAGCTATTGGGAGTTTGTTTAAGGCAGATTTTAGTCTGGCATCGTACCTTAACACACCCGAAGATATATAGTCAGCCCCAGAGCTACAGGGAAAAGCAGAACAATCATGCAGCAATCAGTCATTTTTTAAAATACCACATGGGGCATATGGCAGAGAACAGAGATTATTCTGCCTACAGTCCCTACTGCCAGTACAATGTTCTTTTGGGGGCTGATTCAGAAGTCAGATGATGGAGAAGGCACTGGGTTTATATCAAAATATATAAGTTTTTGGGGACCTTACCAAAGGAAAGAGAAATCGGATATAATATGCGGGGCCTGGTGAGGGCTGCTGCAAGTTTCCCAGCTCTCCAAGGTAGACCAGATCATTAGTGCTTAAGTGCCCCTGCAGCTTTGCAGAAGTAAAATAAGCTTCAGTTTCACCATGTTGGCCACAGTCTTGATCTAGTGAGGCCGAAATTTTTGTAAGTCTTTTTTTCAATAATCTCTGTGAGCTTTAAAACATACACCCACCCATTTGGGATCTGCAGCCTTTCATGTGTAGTGAGCAGAGCTACCTGTGCATCTGATTTTCACATCTATGCAACTAGTGTTAAAATAATTTATGAATTAATTGAGTTATATCAGTAGTTTTATTTAAGCCTGTAGGTATATAGCAGTTGCATCTGAATAACCAAGCAGAGATGATTTCATGCAGAGAGGAATTCTCATTGCTTTTCTCCTATGTAGCAATTTCTATTAAAGTAGGATTGTCTTCCATTCTAGGGAAAAGAAAAAAATGTTTAAATGTCAGTGAAAGGAATGTTGAGGCAAAATGCATTCTAAAATTGTCTCTGCAGACTCAAAAGGTGAGAATTTAACCTCTAATTTCACATATATTTAGGGTGAAGCTCTGGACAAAAGAGTACTGTGACACAGCCTGTCAGTGAGGTGTGGTCTGAACACCCAGTAGGGGTAAGGCATTTGCCTAAGGCACAACCATGGAACCTGAGAGAGGTGTTCAGTACCCATTTCTGATATAATTTTCTATGTCAAACCCTGTAACAAGTCTGTCTCTCAGTCCCTTCACTGGTGAAATATGGATCATAATCCCCAGTTGCATGATGAGTTAAATATCACATCATCCTTATACATTATAAATGCTTGTAATCATTCACTGTGAGATCATACAGTCTTGCAAGGTAAAGCATAATCCAAATACAAGGTAATAAAAGTCAAAGCCTTCCATGCAGTGCTAGGAATAATCAATACGACTCATTTGGAATAAAGTTCCATTCCAGCTGATTTCAAACATACATGTAATGCTTCTGTTATGCCATCTGAAGTTTCTTATGACAGTATTAATCTCCTTGCAATGGATTTCAGCATGGTTTTACAAGGGCTTCTTGTCTGAAGGAGGGAACCTGTTGATTTTCATGGCTATTAACCCAGTGTAGCATTCATGGCAAGGGTTTATTTTACATGAACAGATTTGGTTGTTAAGGCAGCAGAGTGTGTTTGCTGTTGTCTTTCTGTGTTGTTGTTTTATGTTAGGTGGTGAACCATGAAATATTCCTGGACTTTTATCTATATATTTTAAAGTTCTACTGAGTCTTTTATAGTAAGGTGATTTTTTTCTAAGATGTAATTAAAGTCTTTTACTTTTTTTTTATTTTTTAATAAGAAACATAATGGGAGATTTAAAGCAAGTTTCACTTGTACATTTTATTTTTAATTTATTGTTTCTGTGTGGTGCTCTTGCAGAGAACCTAGACACATATATTTTTTAATATTGTGTCCTTGCAGAATTCCCATTGTGTGTACATAGGGAGAAGTAGGGCATAGTGGATGGATTTACATTTCTCCTCCTTTCCTTTGTTCAGAGTTTTATCAACTTGTTTTTTGCTGCAGTGCACGTAACTCCATGTTATATAATGTTGGGAACATTTTGCTGAAATCAAGTGCCACTAATTTTCTTGCATACTAAATTAGAAAGACAATAATCTTTCTCTTGCTAGTGCAGTTCTTTCTAACCCAGTGACCCAGACCCCAGTGAGTTTCCTTAAGCTCAGAAATACGATTTCCGAGAACAGTCTGTACATTGGTGCTAATTCTACCTTTTCTTAATTCTTTTCCTTATGGATGGTATTTTCATCTGTTTATATATTCTTTCTGTTTGTTTGCTTCTGTTTCAAAGCAAAGCTAAGACAATAAAAATTTCTAGTTTACCGACATGCCCGTGTTGGTTTCTCATCTTCATTTTACTAAACTTTTCAAAGGAATCTTGAAATTTGTTATCAAAAAGTGAAATTTCAGGACATCCTCTGATGGCATAAGTAGGTTTAAAGGACATTTATCCAACTTAAATAAGCAGCATAACAACAGGCAGAAAAGATTTCACTGCAAATTAGAAGAAAATAAGTGGAAGATAACTGTTTTATAAAATAAATTATTGGAATTTTTTTAAAATAAATTATGAGCAGGTATACTGGACCTTATAAATAAATCCCATATCCCTCTAGATAGTTCCAACAGGCTAATATTAGGAATCTATGTATCAGTAAACAAGAGCAAGGATGCTATAACATTGCATGGATAGAGATAATTTGATATTCTTGGCACTTGTCAGATGTTATTTTATTTATGGAAAAATTTCAGCCCAGACAGGACTGTACTTTACACAGTGACAAAATGCCCGATGTGCCATGCCAAAAAAAGATGTGCTTTTAGACAGCTGGGGAAACTGCAATTAGCCTCCTGCTCACTGGAGGTCAGGAAATCTAAAGCTCGTGGAAGTACTACAGAGCAGTTTTGTATTGAATCAGCCTTTCAGGAAAAGCTGAAACAGTAGGAAGTATCAGGGAGATTCAAATAGCCCACTTTCAATCTGATTCTAGTGCATACGTTTGCTGAACAAATTTTCACCAGTTTATCTGAAATTCTGTGTATCGATTTAAGTCACGCTCCAGTAAACGTTCAACATGACTTCAATGGATGAGTGAGTTTACATTTAGGGTTGCTCAGTTTAGTAGCAGGCAGTGCTTTTAATCCCTGTGGAGCTGCTATTAGCCATTGGTTGACCTGAAATTCACATGAGTTGGCTTTAATTCAGAGCCTGGTCTGCTCTGCATGGTTTGCTGCTGTGGGGTGGGTTTTGTTTAAATTTTGACCAGTCACTCAAGCCAGATTTTCTTGAGTTTTTCTTCTTGGGAAAAGCTGTCTTCAACAACACTTTCAAGCAGTCCTCCATGATCATTCTATTTCTTATGCTTATCGTCTTTAGGGTTTGGCCAGAGTGGTAGGGAGGGCCAGGGACTAGAGGATGGGCAGAGGGAAGCAAGAGAGCGCTTTCTGTGTGGCCATTAACATCAGCATGTTTTGTTCCTTGCCTGTGAGGAATACTCTGAGTGTCCAGACAGTGTGTAATTAAATTCCAAAGTTACTGGAGGGAACACTCCACATGTTTTTAATAATGACCCTTAGAAATTTAATGTGACCTTTTTTTTAGTATCATTTGAGATTTGGCAGTCTCAACTTTTGATTAGACTGCAGAAAGGTTGTATTTTATATTAGAAAAAAAATTTATGTCTGTATTTGGCTTGCAGGAAAGTACCTGAAAGTTGTGTGCAATCCTCAGTAAAGGAAAATTTCCTCTTTTTGAATGCAATGTTTAAGAAGCAAATACATCGCCTCTGCTTTTTTAACAAGGGGGATATTGCTGTGAGTTAAAAGTCTGAGATGTTTTCTAGAATAGGGAGTATTTATGGTTTTATTGCAGATTTCTTTGTATTTTCTTATTGGGAACTAGTAGGTGAATGGGCCAAAACTGTGATTTGCAAGATCTTTTAGCCTTAGAAGGTCCTATTCAGTATTCCCCATGTGTGAAAATCCCACCGGCTGGCACTACAAGGGCAGAATCTTAATGCACTCCTTCAGGTTTGTTCTGTACATTGGTTTGATGTGGCCTCTGCCTTTTTACCAGCTAATCAAGGTCCACCGGGACTGGAGATGGGTAAGTAGCTATTCCACTTATCTTGTACATGTCCATATACAAAGATACATGGTTACTTACCACGGAGATGGACAGGAAATAACAGGGAGGGGGAAGATCTTTACCTCATTAGTAACATTACATTTCCTATAGTGCATATTTTTCATATATTAAAAGTTAATAAGATGGTGTTAGCTTACAAGACTTGAAGAGAGATGTGATCATAGTAAATGTGTCTAGAGGTTCAGAAAATATTACTAGGGTATTTTAAAGCATGTCCAGAACTCTTTCCTTCATACTCTTTCTGTGTCAAACAGTACTATTTTTTTTTATTCCTTGTTTAAAGTCTTAATGCCTGCAGCTACCAGAAGAAAATTAATGTTTCATATTGTATTGGTTATTACAGTTACACTTGGAGGCCCCAGTCTTGACTGGGGCTTTGGGATAGTAGATGTGACACAACACACTTTACAGGATAGCTCCTCTAAAAAGACACTGAAATGTGCTGGACAAAACTCACAAAAGTCCTGATGCATCCCTTTTATAGATAAGGAATGGATAGATTAAATTATGCACTAAATTAGTAACTAAGTTACAACCAAAGTGAATAAAATCTTTGGAGAAGTCTCTGTTTATCATTCCTGTAGGTATTGTGTATGTTTTGCAGTGGGCACACTGTCAACCAAAGCTAAGTTTAACACACACATAAAAGGTACTTTGTTGGCATGTTTTCCTTGCCATTATATCAAAATTACCGTAGCTCATCTGCCGTGGCTTGAAATTGCTTCTTCCATATATGAACAGAGTGCTGCTTGTACGAACAGATAAGGACCAAGAATATATTTGGCACTAAATGATACCTAATATTTTCATCCTTTTATAAATAACTCTCTTGCATTCTTCTCTCAAGCTTACACATATACCTGCATGGGGTTCTGTTTAGCATATGTGTTTTCTCCATTGTTTAGAGAAAATATTTAGAGAGGAGAACTTTTCGATTAGCTGCACACACTCCAGAAGTTACAAAGGTCAGTTACTTCTCAGGAAGCTTTTGAACTGCTGTAAAATGCTTCCATGTATTTCTCCATCTGACAATATGAACAATGATTTTGAGAAAGAGGATTGCTCAGAGAGTAAAAATATAAGGAAAAATCCAGTCATGGACGTAGCCGGCCTTGTCTCAAGCCTAGCTGTGTGTGCTGGACCCACAGCCTTTGCACATCGACTACATTGCAGACTTCCTTTGTGCAAAAGGTAATTTTGAGGGATGTTTATGAGGAAAATCCTGCAAGGTGCAATGCCCTTTGTGTTCTGTTCAGACTATGATGATCAGCTGACACTGTTTATTTTTGTTAGTCCTTAGCATTAGACATACCTCTTGAAACTAGCTGGACTGTACTCCTTGCACAGCATCTGACTGTGCAGGCAGCGGCTGTAATTGCTGTGAGGGTGCAGATGACACTACTGTCCTAGCTGTGCCTTCTGCGTCAAGCATTGAGTAGAGACTAAGATATATCTCCAGTTACGTAGGTGACTTTAGGTAGTTGTGCATAGAGGCAACAGAGCCAGTTTCTGCAAAACTTCAGCAGACAGATTAAGTCCCCTGGCCAAATTTCTGATGAGATTTAAGATATCTATTGTAGCCTGTAGAGATGTTACTTTCACTGTTTTGTGATATACCTAGAAACTTTGGATTTTGCTGCAATATTTTTAATACTGAACAGAAAATAGCACTAAACTGATGTACTGAAATAGGCTTTCTTATTCAATACCCATCAAATATATAAGGACTGTAATTTAACCTTTTCTTTTTAGTGTTGACATTGTATCTCGCCTCACTTTTCCACAGTTCAGTGGAAGTTATGCTTACAGCAGAATGCAGACTCTTTCTGTATCAATATTGAAACATTTTCACTAGGAAAAGCAGCTTGAGTCCTGAGAATAGGAGATACAGGCTCACTACCAGAGTAGTTTTACACAAACATTTAATTCCTTTTATTTTTTATTTTTAAATTAACTTACAATGACTGTATCTGGTCTGCAGCAAAGTGCAGAAGTAGCCGTATTATTTATTTTATTTTTATCACCATGTTTGGATAATAACACGTACTAGAAACCGTTTTTTTAAGGTTCTAAGAGAGTAGAATTGATTAGATGCATATTTTCTGCTGTATACAACCGATCACACCCAGCTGCACAGCTTTTCTCAGGTAAGTGAGCTTTGTATATCCCCCTTTCTCTTCCCTTCCCCATCTCCCTTAATTAATAAAGAAAACAGACATCTATCTGCATGAGGCTTGTTTCAAAGTCAGTACACATGTCTATGGAAAATAAATATCTAGTTATTAGGATTTATCCACTGGGGCCAGAGAGCATAGATAGCTCTAATAATGAATTTGAAATAGGGTTTTCTTACTACTCTGAAAAAAAAAATTCCTCAGACTCAAAGATGAATCAAAGGAAAGTGGTGCCCCAGTGGACCAGACAACCCATTGGCAGCACAGTCACATGAAAGCCTCAGAGGTCACTACCTCAGTATCAGCAAAGCTATTTGTGGAGCTCACTGTGGAGTTTCACATCGTGGCTAAATCAGAATACTTAATAATCTGGCACCCAAATTTCTCATGTTGCCAGCCTCAGTCCTTATGTGAGCCTTCCTTTCACTGCTTTGGAATCTACCCCTTGAGTCGTAAAACATGGATACACAGTCCTATGTTTTGATAACTGAAAAAAAAAATTAATTTGGAACCAACTTTAAGAGACTAACTGTGTTGATATACAGGTAGGTGAATTTTATTGCAAAAAACCATGATCTACATCAGACACTCTGAAACGAGAAGGGAAAGATTAATTGTACTGAAATCTTGGTTATGTGCCTTTTTTCTTTCTCCTTGATCTATGATATAACTAGGACCATTACAGAATTTTCCTCAGAAATCTACATTTTTAGATCATTAACTGTTTATGCGTAAAGTATCTGCTTTTTGTGAATTTTCTTCTATTTTTTACTTCTTTCAGTTGGTTTTTTTTAGGATGCTTTGGTTTCTTTTGGGGGAATGGAAATGTAGGTCAAACACTTGAACCCATTCCCACACACATTCCCTTTTCTACCCATCCATAAATTTTGATTTTGGAAAGTCACAATGGGGTTTTCTAAAATTTCTGAACTTGTGTCTCTTGTCTCTGTTCTAACATAAAAAAAGTCTCCCCAGCCAATCCAGATCTCCCAGAAGCCAAAAATGCTGGAGTGATGGCCTGTCCTCACTGCGAAAAGAGACTGTGGTGCACTGCAGGAGATGTAGTTCGACAGGAATGTTCAATCTATAAGGGAGATCGGGAGCCAAGAAATACTTGAATACAGCTCCCACGGCTAAGCAGGGCTCTGAGCACCTCACTTAATCTCCAGTGTGGCCACTCCCCACCTGTAAATTGACATACACTTCCTTGTTTCACAAAGGCTTCAAGAGGATAAAAATCTGTGAAAGTTATGAGATTCTCAGATACTGTGATAAGTCCCAGGATAAACAAATGTTGAATGCAAAACAGCAGCTTACATGGTACATATTCAAGGGCATGTGGAATGAATTAGAAAGATGAAGAGAGGGAGCAAAAGAATGAGAATGGGAAGAAGCAGAAGGGAGGAAGGACAGACAGTAACAGTGCAAGTCAGGCAGCGTGACTGGAAGCCATGGGAGAGTTGCACAGAGTCCTGCACACTTTGAGTTCATGCTGCAAACAATCTTGTGTGTCTAAAGCAAACTGAGCCAAAGGCTTACAAAGTGAGTTTTTTGCAAAATTTTAATGCTGACAGTTTTGTGAAGTGGCCAGAAGTAACTCCCAAAGAAAGGATCTTACTGTCTGCTTTTAGAGCATGAGTGGACGTATTAAACCTAGATTTTATTTAATATCTCAGAATAGTCTTTTGGAGTGAGAGCAATATAAGCAGGTTAAAAAATCTAATTTTCTGTACTGTGCCCTGCCAGTGGTGTGAGGGAAAAGGCATGTCTGGATATAGACACATGCACATCTGTAAATAAACAGGCAATAAGGCCATACACCCTTCCTCAGCTGCCCTTTCCCATAGTTTTCTGTTAGGGTTTTTTTTGGGTAAGAGCGCATATTATGAAATAGTACTGCATACTGGGAACAGATTAATGGATTATTTTCCTGACAATGGAATATAAAGATTAACCACTCATTAAAAAACAAATCCAATTTTTGAACTGCAGGTTAAGCAATGCGGACTGATTAGTTAGAGAAGCTGCTGCTTTTCAAAGACCTGAAGAGCGTGGTTAGTAAAGAAGAGGAAAAGCTATTTGGCATCACAAGAAAGAGGTGACAAAATTCAGAGGAGAAAATGTACCATTCATTTATAGAAAGCTCTAAAGACAGTGATGCCAGGTAGATGGTTTTATCTCACTACTGGAATGGGTGAAAAGCCTACTATTGTGAGGAAGAGTGCATGTCCTTTTTGTTCCAGAACATACTGGTTGTGATATATTTCTGTACAGGTGAGAAAACTCCCAGTTAAGCTTTCCAGAAAGGATTTAAGCAATGCACAGTAATTTATACTGTCTTTCTGCACTAGAGGTTGTCAAAATTGCCACTGGTCATACCAGTGACAAGCCTCCGCTCGACTGCAGTGACACAACAGTGGCTGCAGATTAGGGGTGCTGATATTGCAAAACAACTTGCAGCAGCAAGGAATGAAATGGCTTCATGGTAAATGGAAGGACTGGAGACAAATAGTTTCTCATGATTTGCTGAGGAATGTCTCAGCTTAGAGTCACTCTAAGGTATTGATTGCTCATACCATTTAAACCAAACTGCGCTGCCTGAGAAGCAGATGAATAGTTTTGTCTTTTTTGCTCTTTGTAGTGATACACCTTCTACTGCAAACAATTGGTATTAATAAATAACTGGCTTAGGTGCTTCTCTGTGTCCGCTCTGCATATATTTGCATTGTAGGCATCTTCCTTCCAACAACACTCAAAATCTCCTTTATATTTATAGTCTTCAGAAGAAAATTTTAAAATGGTATTTAGATGCTCTTTGAAAACTTATTAAGCACTTCATCTGTATGTGTGTGTCTAGACACCATTTCAAATCTGATACTAGAAGCCCATGTGACACTTATAACCCCAAAAATGTAGTTTAATATTCTGATCTTCATGAAAAGTATAATATTTAAAAATTCTATAGGCAGAATCATTAAGATGAAAACAAACCACAACTGAAAATGGTGACAAAAAGGGAAGGTTAGACTTTGTATTATACTTTGAAGATTCTCTGTCAGTCACCAAGCAGGGAAGATTTTGGGAGGCAAGATAATGAGCCTACTGAAATAAATGTAAGTACACTCTTTGATTTCAGTGGGCTTCACTTCACACTCTGCAATGAAGTGCACCTGGATGGCCTTACACACTGTGTACTGCATTTTATTTGAATGAAAATGAAAACTCATGCAAGTGTTAAGAGAGAAAAAGCTAGAAATTAAACTGGTAATACAGACCTGCTGAACAGCTGATGAAGGAGGTAGCTAAGTACCCAGAGGGCTTTGGGAGGAAAACAGCAGATATTATTTGAATAAACTTATTTAAAATAGGGAAATGTGTCTCAGGTGTGTACAAGAAGTTCAGAATGCAAATAAAGGGTTTTAATCCTAGATAAATTTCAAAACACAATATTCTGTAATTTGTCATCAATATCCTTTGTTAAAGAAATTTATATGTTCTAAATGGCATGATGCATTTTCTCATCACATGAAGGAAAAACAATGAAGGGTATACCTTCCTATACCTTATGACTTCTCCTCGCCACATTTGTTTTATACGGTGGTTTTAATTTTAGGATTTCATCACCACCACCATTCCCCCTTTCCTCCTGAAGCAGGCAGTGGAAGATCAGTGCCATCTACAGATAGAAGATAGTATCACTAATATTAAATTGTTGGAACCATTACATATTGGAACATTTTTCTCTCTTTCTCTTGAGCACTTATTTTCTCAACCTCTCCTTCCTCTTAAAAACCCCCACAAAGTCACCCAACATACATTGTTGTCTCTGTGTCACCCTGGTCATAGTCACCTCCATGAAAGGAAAAGTGGAGTACTTTTAGAATCTTGGAAGCCCTGAAATGTTTTAAGTGAAAGTTGAAAGAAAAAAAAAACACCAGGATTCACAAATGTGCTTTCCATTACTTAGTATATATGTCAAAATTTAGTATACATGTCAAAATTATAAATGGCTTCTTACAGATTTCTCAGATAGCAGCTGAGAGAAATAACAAACTCTGTGGACATTTGTACAGATGGAGTGAGTAAGTGGGTACTTGCTTTCCGTGTATCAATGCCTGGGTCATAGTTTGAAGATAACCCATCAGGAAAAACAAGCAAGTATGGCACTGTAGGAAGAGCAGAGCTATACCTTAATCTCACTTTAATCCCTTTTATTTTCTTCTTCCAAAGAAGGGAGTAAGAAAAGAAAATTGGTAAAGCTGCGTGATATTTTTATTTTTTGCAGAAGGACCACACATCTGCAGCCTATCAAAACCCATTACAATTTACATAACTTTAAAAAGGAAAAAGAATAAAGTGAATCATTTTCCTCATGTATCTTCTATATTCAGATAGAAAGTTTTTAATTGTAAGGAAAACTTTTATCAAGCAAGTCAGACATCTGTTATTAACATACAATAGCATTCAATAGTTTTTAATCTCTTCCAATATGGGCTGTTCCAATAAAACCCTTCTGGCAACAGTAAAAAATATTAGAATAACAGATTAGGCAAATTGAAAGCAGTCCAGTGTTTCCATTAAGTGATTTGTCAGCTGGCATACCATTTCTGCTGTGTTGTACTTGACACAGTAAAGAAACTGATAGGTGGAACCAAAAAAACCCTGAGTATTTCCTGCTGAAGTATTTAAGTGTAGGATTGAGCTCCCTGAAATTATTTTTAGCTATGACTTGAGAATTTAAGTTTGCAGAGATCATACAGCTAGAATAGTTAAGTTAAAAAAAATTTAAGGCATAAGTTAAATGCAGTAGAATTAATCTGTAACTGCAGGGGCTTTCACCTGCTATCTGCCCAAATAGGCTTCATGAACTGCAGAAATGCTTCTTATTTGCTCCCTCAGGTGAGAGAAATTCCCTGGCTTGTTTCCCCTGGTATCTGTGTATCATCCTAGCAGCCAGAGCAGAATTTTGCTTAGATTTGGGAGTCCAATACACCATGATAATATGATTGCTTCAAGACACGTATTCTGGTGCAACATGCTTTTACCTGTACTAGTAACACCAAACAACTCTAATTCTACTGCTGGAGAAGTTCAAGCAATAAAAGCAACAACTAATCTGGTCTGATCACAGGGAAGGAGAGGTCTCTGACTCTGAAAACTTTTACTGTAATTTTTTGGGTGACCATTTCCCTCTTTTTAATCCTCTGTCCACTGAATTGCAGAAGAATATACATCTGGTTTCCTTTAAAACTTCTCACAATTCAAACTCAGTTTATAAGAGCAGCTTTCAAAAAGTACAGGCTGAAAGTTTGGGCCACACTGAAGTCAATGGCAAAAGCTCTGTCAGCTTCAGGAAGGTCAGAATGCCTGATATTGATTCAGCTGCTACCTTTAAATACAACAGTTTTAAGGTTGTTTCTACAAAAAGCCAATGTAAAGTGAGTTTATTATTTTAACCTACATAATTTCTTTAGAAAAGTAAACATATGAGTACCTTTACTTTTCAATGAGCAAGATAGGAAGTCTGAAGGCATGTCTGTGCTTCACACATTTTTAACATATATTTAATTGAAATGGTTTTCTGGTAACTACGAAAGCAAAGCTGCCTTTTTCCCCTTGCTCTCAAAAGGTGTTTCTCTACGTAGCCAGGAGGTGGCATTCGTGGGTAACAGTTAAAGGAATTCATATACTCTATTTCTCCTTTGCATACGAGGGAGAAAAAGGTTTCTTACTGTAGTGGCAGTTACTTAATTAACTGAGGCTTAAACTAATACAATAAATTTGATTTATGTATTCTGTGTTTTACAAGGAGTGGCAGAGTTATCCAGTAGTAGACATTAATCTTCATGACGAGACAGCAGGGATCTGGCAAGTTGTATTCATCTTGCTGTAAAGTATTTGATAGTAAAAGTCCTTGTCTTCAGTTCCATCATTTTGTTCCTCCAAATAAGCCAGTTTCTAATAATTCATTGACCACAATAATAACCACTATAATATTATTATAAGAACAGTTAAAGAATTTTAAGGAAAAACACCAACTGAATTTTATCCAGTCAATGAATCTTAATCAGATTTTTCAAAATCTGATCGTTCCCATTTGTGATCCACTTGGTCTATGGAGTATTGCCATATTTAACATCTGTGTCACATCATGCCTTTCCTGTTGCCTCATTGATCAACAGACAACATGTGATGTTTCCCAGATGTTCAAACATGGCAGATCCCAAATGACCTATTAAATTACACTGAAAGCAAAACAACATCTATGTTGTAAAAGTTTTGTTAAAATCAGGTATGCCTGAATATTCACAAACTTGCTACAAGATACTTACTGATATTCAAATTGCTTTTATACATCAGTCAAATTTTTTGAAATGTCACATTGTGCATTATATAAGGACTCTTTGTCACAGAGTTGATATGACTTTATGGTCTGCAATATAATGCAAATTAAAATATGGTTAAGCATATTCATACTTGGAGAAGATAAACCATTAGATTTTTTACTTTATTTTACTATTTGTCTCTCTTATTGCATGCAATCTGTATTCTTGCAGATTTTTACTCAGATTTCTTACTGATAAAGGTGAATAAATCATTATTGTCAAAAGTTTGTGCACTGCATTCTCTAAACAAGGCAAGGTAGTATGTGCTGTTCTTCAGCATGGCCTTTTTCCACTGAAAAGGGTCATAAAGACAAAGCTTTACTAATATATTACTTAAGCCGTTATTCTCTACCTGAATAACAGTAACCTGGAATTCTAGATTGAATTTCAAACACCAAATGTGATCCAGTTTAGAGCAGCATAGCACAACCTTCAGATTTGAAACAGAGTACAGTAGTTTTACGTTTACCATCAAGATGAATATCCTTTACACCTTTCTGAAGCCAATGTTATTCCTCTAGCAACATTGCAACTTCAAATTCTCTGCTGGCATTGTTAACAATAAGTGTCAGCATTTTCTGATGACCACAGGCAGCTGTGTGCAGAAAATCAGTACTTTTAATTGTCACCTGTGAAAGAGCAGCACAGAACTCTGGTGCAATTTGTTTAAATCAGAGAACCATTTCTGCCCATTAAATGAGCCACACTGGCTCATTTAAAGTTAGAGTTTATTTTGCCTTACTCTTTAATAAGAAGGAAAGGCCTGCAAAAGGCCATTCCTTATATGGTTATGGCTGATACATCAACATTTGGTTTTCTCTTAAACAAAATAAGTTTTTAAAATCAGTTGATTTTTCTCTCCCAGTAAAGAAGTTAAGAAATTTCAGTTTAGAAATGACCATGTACTTATTTTTGGTATTTCCCAATAGAAAAAGTTTTGTTTGTTTTTTTCCCTTAGTGAAAACATTTTTGGGTCCACTTACCAACTCAGATTTTTCTCATGGATTTTTACCTTGCTGTGCCTCAACAGAGCAGCTCCCCCTGGAACCAGCCCTGCTCCGTGCCCGCAGTGCAGCCACTGCTCCCTGCAGAGATCCGCCCGTGGCCACAGATCCATCAGGGGAGATAGAGGTCCTGCAGGGAGCACGGCCAGGGGGGCTCAAGCAGGCAAACCATGTGCTGCTATGAAGTAGCACTGCCGCACTGACAAGAATGAGGTCTGAAGTTTAACTGATGGGGTTTCCAATTTGGTCAGAAAATGGAAATATTTCCATTTAGGGCAATAGACCTACCCAAAAAAAGACATCTTACAGTTTATTCAATGGTTTATCAAGTTAGAAATTTCAAGCATGGAGGAAGTAAAAGTGTTCTGGGTATCCAGGATTAGCAGCAATTTATACTCCAGTATTTCCAGATTTGTCGCCACTGTGGATTAATTTTGGACAGTTGCATCTTTATTCTAATTTACACATGCAACTCATTTTTGTTGAACAGTCTGGAGTTGTCTGAGAGCACTGAATGCCTAGGCGTATGCTCATTGTAAAAACTAAGTTTTTTTACTGCTACCAGAAACAACATAGGCACCCAAAAATTACAAGATCTCCAAGCTGGAGCTGTTCAGGAGTCCATCCACATAGTATAATTTGCAGAATTAGGATTGCAATTTTTTACAAGCTTCAGCATGACAGAGCTGCATACACAAAAATGTAAGTTGTTGAGTATTCAAAATTAGGGTATCTGCTTTGAGTATACACGTCTAACTTTCAAAAAGAACTATATCTAGATTTTGAGTTCACCTAAATTGTTTATATGACATTTTAAAAGAAATATGTAATTAGAACCATATTTACTATTTAATGGCATACGACCTAACAAACTTTTGTTTTGTTATTGACACTTGCAGAGCAACAGCCAGAGAATTAGGGAAATGAGAACAGAAGGTATGTGCAGGATCACAGAGAAGCATGTGGAATACAAACATGAGAAGGAGACAAGAAGGGAAGCAAAGACCTGGGTAACAGTAAAGCAACACATATGGAAAGTCAGCTTGAGAAGAACAATCATGTATGCCAAAAATAAATCACTAGCTACATGTAGTTAGAAGATCTGGGGAGCAAATATAAGCATCCTAAACAACTGCAGTAGGTTAGCCAGAGTGTCTGCTGGCCCCAGGGTCACATATTCCTGCTCTGACTGCCAGCAGTGTCCGTTTGGAACAGGGAGCTTTCTAAGTTTTGGCCAGTGCTGGCTGTTTAGGGAAGACTGATTGTTCTCTTCCGTTTCTCATGATTTCTTATGAAATCTATACTGCAATGCAAATCCCTGTCAGAAATACCTGAGCCAGTTTATCTACACAGAATGTGCTGATATGCAGAATAGCTTGGTTATGTTCTAGAAGCAAAAACATAGTGTTAACCTGCTCCTGTACATGAACATATTTTCATATAACCAACTTTTTTTAAATTAAATTTTCAATTATTGTTTCATTTAAGCACAGAGAGAGGATGCTAAAACAGGTTCATGAGATGTCCTTACTGTTTTTTTGCAGAAGGATTCTCTTCTGACTTTGTTCTTAGGGTCATTTGCTGTTGGCATTGTTTTCACAATGTCAGCTTCCAGGTGTGTCCTGTAACATCAAACCCGGGAGCTGACACCAGGAAAACAGCTAAATTGGTCCCAGGTTTAATCCAGTGTTGTTGTCCTTTGGATTTTACTCTGCAACACTATATTACACATTAGTTCATTTACTTGTGTCAATACTCAAGCATCAGTGTCAATTTCGTTCAGTAATCCCCTCTTTTTTGTAAATTGTCAAACCAGATAACTTTATACCTGAGCCAGCTTTATTTTTAAAACTTTCTACAAGTTTTCTCTTGTAGAGGGGGGTATTGGCCAAATGCTTTTTAAAATGGCATAATTTTCCTAGAGGATCACCTTTTCATAATGCTTGTTTTCTAAACACTAGTTTTCAAATATGTTCTTTTTCTGTGACCAAAAAACCACAGCGTGTGGTTATGGTTTGGACAACATGAAAACTAACCAGGTAATCTGCACTGTCATTACATATATACAGTGCTTATGTGACTGTTAGTGATGTCACATCTATGTCTGAGAGTCTTGCTCTCTGTGGCTATTTTGTCCTGGATCAGGTAAGTACATCCAAAGTCTCCTAATGCCATGTGTAGAAATTTAATTTCATGATAAGCCGATGTACAATAACTTATTTATTCCTTAAGGCTTAATTATTCAAGACAAGTGCTTTACTGAGGTAGTCAGCATGGCCCAGAATCAAATACAGTAGAATTTCATCATGAACTCATCTTTCCTTCCCTTTTTGATGTTTTCTTTTATGACAGTAACCACGAAATATCCAGATCACATTTCACCAACAGTTTTCATTATTTTTTAACAGGCAGTTAAACCAATATGGATGTAGTTGGCTTCAAATTCCGAGTAATTTCAACTGCTAAGATGCCTCTGGGTCATTTTTTAAATATTTCTAGTTTTCATTCTGCCAAAACCCTAATATTTCTATTTGGCTGCTATTGCAGTTTCAGCTGTTAAACATAAGATGATTTGCTGGTTGAAAACCAAACACCTACAAGGTTGTTTGCAAAATCTTTGTATAGAGTTTCTGCTGACTGTTTTTTACATAATATTAGCCACACTGAAATGCAAGTGAATGATAAATTTAACCATTTATCCAGGAGTCTATCTTGTTTGAATTTCACAGAGCCAATTTTCAAGCATAGTTCTCCCATGTAAGTAGGCAATGCATATCTTCCTGTCACTGCCTTGATCTGAGCCCAATTAGGAGTTCTCAGTTTGTACAAGTTTCTTTGTCCATTTTAGCACATCTGATTCAGTAACATGTTAGAGCCATGATCTGTTGCTCTCATGCACTTTGAGATCTAAGTTGTGGGACTGTAGTTATTGTTTAAATATCCAGACATCTAAAACTTTTGCTGTGAAAGACCCCTCTTTCCCAGGCTCTGTGAAACATTTTTCACCCTGCCCTTGTAGTATTATCTCTGGCCTGTCTTCTGCTTGTAACAGTCATTTTTAATAGAAGCTTTCTTTTTTTTTTTTCCCATCATGTCAGCTTTTATCTGAACCACTTCCCATATTTTTGTACTATTTCTCATTTCCCTTATTTTACAGACTGAATCAGTAACTTTTCATAAGAGAATGATTATCATCTATCCAGCAAATTATAATCCTTTTTTGTCCCCATAATATATAACTGTGTGATTATAAATCCTTTAGACATTCCTTAGCCACTGTGTATTCCTGGATACAACTATAGCTTTTGCTTATACCTGAACTGAGTATCAGTGTCTTTTTCTGGGTGCCTGCACCAAATCATTAACACCTGGACTATTCAAGTTGGCTCCCTAATTAGGTTTTCACCTTGTCTGTATCACTGAGCAATGAGGCTATAAAGTGACATTTCCACAGGGCATTTCCCACTTGCAAATTCTTGTATCACTTCAGCAGAGACAACATGACTGCTATCCTTGGGTTACAACCAGGATTTAAAAAAAAAAAAAAAAAGAAAGTTGTAGGCACACAGCTTTACTCAAGCTCTTTATCTAATCCAATTTTACAGCTTACAGCCACGACAACTCCATAATCCATTCATTCCTCTCCACAGTGATCTGTTTCGAACTCCTTCCTTCTTTGCTTCTGGTCCACCCATTCTTAAAGCCCAAGATTAGTGAAAGCTCCCTTCTCTCCCTAATTCTCTAGTACAATAAGAGCTTGCTTTAATACCTCTTACAGATCTCTTAATAGTTTAGGCCATATTTGCTCACCTGAGATCTATACAAATGTGTCACTAATTTAAGCCATATCCAGTTTAACCTGGACAGCTAGCATCTTGCTGCCTGTTTCAAATAGGAAGAGAGATTGGTGCTGAAATCGGGTGTCTGTGGTGTGATCATGTTTACTTGTAAGGAGGCTGAAAATGCTCTTTCCCTAGACGCAGTTGGCATCAGATAGCATGGTGATTGCAAGACTCTTTCAAACATTTCTAAAAACCTGGAAAGGCTTCACCTTAGTTTGTTTTCCAGAGGGGATGCGGTCTGGTGCTATCCTCTTTGCTTTTCTCTTCTGCCTCTCCTGCGCAGAGAGTCCTTTGTCAAGTAACAGCCAGTTCCTTCACTCAATAGTGTGTTTGTCTTTACACTTTGTTTCATAGTGGTATAGTAATTGTTTCTAACAGGTGGGGACAGTGATTCCTTTCTCGCAAATTACAATGTGACAATCACTCTGAAAGTTCTTGTATTTTTTGCCTCTTTGCTATTGTAAAGAAGTAACTGTAACACACTCTGGAAATGCCTTTCTTTCCCAACCCA
>WBMV01007169.1:1186982-1258957 GCA_013396655.1 Campylorhamphus procurvoides | reverse complement strand
CCCGGGCGGCCGCGGGGAACATGTCGGTGGCGGGGCTCAAGAAGCAGTTCCACAAAGCCAGCCAGGTGAGGGGGGTGAGGGCGGAGCCGCCGGGCAGGGCGGCAGGGCGCCGAGGGGTGCTGGCGGTGGGTGGCTCGCCCAGAACCCGCTCCCGCCGCGCGTCCCTGGACCTGCCGGGGCGGCATCACCGCGGGAGCATCTCNCTTTCTTTTTTTTTTTTCCCATCATGTCAGCTTTTATCTGAACCACTTCCCATGTTTTTGTACTGTTTCTCATTTCCCTTATTTTACAGACTGAATCAGTAACTTTTCATAAGAGAATGATTATCATCTATCCAGCAAATTATAATCCTTTTTTGTCCCCATAATATATAACTGTGTGATTATAAATCCTTTAGACATTCCTTAGCCACTGTGTATTCCTGGATACAACTATAGCTTTTGCTTATACCTGAACTGAGTATCAGTGTCTTTTTCTGGGTGCCTGCACCAAATCATTAACACCTGGACTATTCAAGTTGGCTCCCTAATTAGGTTTTCACCTTGTCTGTATCACTGAGCAATGAGGCTATAAAGTGACATTTCCACAGGGCATTTCCCACTTGCAAATTCTTGTATCACTTCAGCAGAGACAACATGACTGCTATCCTTGGGTTACAACCAGGATTTAAAAAAAAAAAAAAAAGAAAGTTGTAGGCACACAGCTTTACTCAAGCTCTTTATCTAATCCAATTTTACAGCTTACAGCCACGACAACTCCATAATCCATTCATTCCTCTCCACAGTGATCTGTTTCGAACTCCTTCCTTCTTTGCTTCTGGTCCACCCATTCTTAAAGCCCAAGATTAGTGAAAGCTCCCTTCTCTCCCTAATTCTCTAGTACAATAAGAGCTTGCTTTAATACCTCTTACAGATCTCTTAATAGTTTAGGCCATATTTGCTCACCTGAGATCTATACAAATGTGTCACTCATTTAAGCCATATCCAGTTTAACCTGGACAGCTAGCATCTTGCTGCCTGTTTCAAATAGGAAGAGAGATTGGTGCTGAAATCGGGTGTCTGTGGTGTGATCATGTTTACTTGTAAGGAGGCTGAAAATGCTCTTTCCCTAGACGCAGTTGGCATCAGATAGCATGGTGATTGCAAGACTCTTTCAAACATTTCTAAAAACCTGGAAAGGCTTCACCTTAGTTTGTTTTCCAGAGGGGATGCGGTCTGGTGCTATCCTCTTTGCTTTTCTCTTCTGCCTCTCCTGCGCAGAGAGTCCTTTGTCAAGTAACAGCCAGTTCCTTCACTCAATAGTGTGTTTGTCTTTACACTTTGTTTCATAGTGGTATAGTAATTGTTTCTAACAGGTGGGGACAGTGATTCCTTTCTCGCAAATTACAATGTGACAATCACTCTGAAAGTTCTTGTATTTTTTGCCTCTTTGCTATTGTAAAGAAGTAACTGTAACACACTCTGGAAATGCCTTTCTTTCCCAACCCAGTAAAAATGCAGTAAGCATGACGGTGAGTAACACAGAGCCCTGCTGAAGCCAGCAAAGCTTATCTCTGAACTGCTTCCCCGGTCCCTGCGTAAGTTCCAGCTGAATCATAACTCCCGAGTGTCCTTACAGCCAGGATGGAGCAGCATATCACCGAGCTTATCTTCCCCAGAATCTGAGCGTCGCCTGGAAGTGCTTTACCATGCAGGCAGAACCACATCTCTTATTTATAGCAGCACATTCCTGGTACGCAGTCATGTTTCAGTATACCATCAATCAATGTCTCATAACGACCAGACAAACAACTAACCCGTCCTTTCGGCAGAGCTATTTCTAGCCCATCTGCTCCTCCACGTGGGAGACTGCATTTTGGTACCTTGAGCAGCACCAATGCAGCTACGGAGTCACACTGCCGAGTGGATTTTGTTCTGATGCATAGCGCTAACCAGTCACGTTCTAGACCACTGCAAGAGCTTTCGTATTGTAAAAGCTACAGTGAAATAACCACCCACAGTAATAGACCTGAGGTTAACGAGCACCACTAGAGATGCTACGTTGAATCACAAGAAGCGAGACCTATTGGTTGAACCTTATTAGGAATAAGGCAGCTGGAGGCGGGCACTGACAGGGCTGTGGGTGCCGGGCAGGCACCCCCTCGGTGGGGATGCCCTCGGCCGGGGTGCCCTCAATGGGGATATCCCCAGCCGGGGTGCCTTCAATGGGGATGTCCCCAGCCGGGATGCCCCCGCCGCCCCTCCATGCCGTCTCCATGCGACAGCGCGGCGGGGGCGTCTCCCAGCGCCTCATTTGCATAGCCCCGCGAAGCGGCCAATGGGCGGGCGGCGCTGCCNTCTCCCGGGTACCGCCGGGAGCATCTGCCGGGTACCGCGGGGCGCATCTCCCGGTGCTGTCTCGGAGGTGCGGGTGTTGTGGCCCGTCCCCTTATTTTGCGTGGGGCTTCAGAGCTTTCTCATACTGACTAGTGTTTGTTGTTTAATGCTGCGTGCGTGGTCGTGCTTTGAGGCCTCAGTTAAAGCTGCAGCCTGGAGGGTACCGGGTTTCCCCTAAAGAGTTCATTGTGTTGATCTTCCACGAATTGCCGGTCTTTTAGCCTACCTGGAATGCCGTGTATTTGTCCTGTAGAGGGTATCAGATGTTTCTAGAGTTTTCCCTCTTTTTCTGGATGCTGTACTCTTACATTTTCCAGGGCAAACCTTCCTTTCCCGCCCCTTGTATCTGCAATAGTTTCGCCGATTTCATTTAACAGAGAAACCCCTTTCTGTCAAGCAGGTGAACTGGTTGCACTCCGTGGCTGGAGAGTGCCTGCCCCAAACCCCACAGGGCTCAGGAAATGGCCACAGTGGGATTCTTCCACTGAAAGTGTTGCCAGCTTGTTCCAAGCCAAAGAGATCTGTGTTTCTGTTGTCTGTCATTAATGATTATGGGAATATTGAAATCAGTGTATGTAATGTGTTCAGTCAAATCCAATAACTGCTCTTGCCCTGGTGAGAGTGGAGAAAATAAAGGTTATTGAGTGCTTAGCTGTCATCTTTCTAGGTCTGCCTTCAGATCTGTAGCTTGTCAGCAGCCCAAGTGCAGAATGTGCACTTTGTTTGGATATAGACATGCTAAATATTTGTATCTGATGTTTCAGTAGTGTGCTTTCTTCATGAAATGTACTGCTCCTGAAAAACGTCAGCAAACTGTATCAGTTAGTTAACTTTCACTGTTCCTCTGAGAAAATGCTGGATTTGCAGGGTAAACAAATGCAAGGAAAATTTATTAAAGGTTTTGGCTTGTTTTGCATCTGACTTATGTGGGTAAGTGGTGCAGCCTTTGCTATGGTGAGCGTGTAACTCAAGAATCAGAAGGTATTTAACTGAGGAAGTTAGAGAGGTAACCACAAGTGCTGTCTTGTCTAGCAAGTGGTAAGGGTGCAAGCTACTTAATCCTGCCCAGATGGCATGTAAACATGAAAAAAAAAAAAAGGAGGGATGAGTTCTGATAAAAGTAGTAGTACTGGTGAAAAGGAACTGTAGAATATGTTTAATTGGACTGTGCATTTATTGAAAAGTTGTGGTATGGTTTTCAGGGTTCATTGCAGTAAGGAACTGTAATGCATGACTCAGGTAATATTATTCTTCTCAGGGTGGGTCAGAGGTAAAGCTTCCACTTGTTTTCAATTGCAGGACTGAGCAAGGAATTGAAAATCAGTTGATTGAAAAAGCATCTCTTTAGGAAAATACTGCTTAGGAAGTTGACATGTAGGAATAAAACTGGGGTTAATTTTTGTTTGTTTGTTTGTTTTGTACCTGAGGTAACATAAGACACTTCTTAAGAGCTCATTCCAGAAGAATTCAGATAAGATGTGCAAAATAGTGGTGGGAAAATAACAGGAGAAATAGCATATATATACTAGGTCAGAATGTCCAGGTCTAAATAATGGAACTGTTATCTCTGACACACGGAGACACGGTCATGCCCAAATGTGTAAAGTTGTTGAACTACTAAAAATAAGGTGGAACTTGCAAAATGGAAATATTGGGACTCCATGTTTGCGCAGAATTCTTTTACAAATGCTAAACCAAGCAACTGCGGAGCATGAAAGAAGTATTTCTCACAGATGGTTTGTTCAATCTCTGAGTACTGCAGGAGACATAGACCTTTGTGTATGGAATGGATGAGAGATGCCAAAGGTAACTTAACGGCAGAGACAGGCATTGCTTGGGGAAAGAATGAAATTAATTCCTTTAGTGTTCCCAAAGGAGAATGGAGGCAGATGACAAAAACTGGCAAATCTCCCAGAGGACATTGAGGAATACTGGAGGGAATGAGATTTGTGCCAGGACATGTGATTAAGGAATAAGAACAGTATTTGAATACTGACAGAACCTAATGACAAAAAATCTGAAGGGTGAAGCAAGTGGATTAAAACAGTCTGTATTTAACAGTTCATTCAGAAATGTGAATAAATATCAGTAAAGTGACAAGATCCATGTATTTTCAAAAGATACTATTTCCATGCTAAAGTAGACTTCTGGTCAGCTGAAATAAACCACAGTTCTAAATGAGATATACAGTAGTATAGACATAGTTCTAAAAAGATTAATTAAAGTAAAATAAATGGAGGTATAGAATTACAGTGTTTATTCTTAGTGAACCACTGAACTGTTGAAGAACTTTTTTGCAACAGAAATGCATTTCAGTTTTGTTTTTGCAAGTAGCTTGCCTCTTCTATGTGTTTTTATGTGCGGAGTTTGTATTGACTAGCAGTGATTACCTCTGTGTGTAGGCCTAAATTCTAAGTCACGAGAGTCCAGGAAAAAAGCGAACAATACTTAGGATTTTATACATGCATTGGAGACTTCTGGGATGTTTGTCTGGTGCCTGTCAGCTTGGTTTACCTGAAGTTATGGTTAAGTCAATGAGTGTTTGCTTTATAAAAGGTCAGCAGCTAACTTTTTATGGTTACTAAAGCCCTTCCCAAAATCAAGCATGACATGCTATTGCAGACTTGGTTAGTGTAGTAAAAAGTCACCATGGCTTTGTTTGTAATATAGTAATTCACAGGAAGTGTTCTTGATGATTTTCCCATAGAATTTTTTATCCAGTTATTTTTTTTTTCTGAAAATAGCATGTGTATATTGGTTTTCACCTAAGTGTCTGGTAGTGAGATCTAGAAGACAACTCTTGTGGTATGGGGATCTCTTGGAATTACTGCAGTCAGATCTGCACCCCAGAGTGAGTCGCATTTTAGCTGGTTTTTTATACACTCCAATACATAAAACTGCAGTACTACTCCATTATCTGTACCCTAACGACTGCTTCCTCTGGTGTCACAGAGATAGACCCAAAGCTTGTATGTAACTCAAAGTCTGTGTATCTGTTTTGTGGTGATAATACTCTTCAGGTCTGTTAGAATTTTCTTTATGATGCTGTTTATTTAGGTTATAAGTTTTAAATTTAAGTTCTTTATATTGAAAGTGGACTAGAATGGGGATCACATCCATTCTGCCCATTTAATATCAGCAATGATCCCTTGAGTATAATTCATTTGACTGATGAAATACCAGGCAGAACCCATGTGGTGTCCTACCAAGTCCCGCTGGCTGATAAGTGAGGGCAGACTGTTCCTCAGAGCTAATTAACTCATGTGCAAGTCTTGTGGAATTCAGCTTTTTTTTTTCTCTCTCTCTTTTTTTTTTAATATATTTTCAAATATAATCTTTTTAATTAACCTTTGGGGAGTTCTGTTGCGATGAGAATTTGTGTCCTGTCGCTTTAGCCTCTGGCATATCTGATCTCTTCCTGTTTTCAGTTTGAAACCTTTTGATGTAGGTGTGTTTATCTCTGCCTACTGTTTCTGTAGGCCTTGTTCTCATGGTGGTTGTGCATGTGGGATAACCCAGATGGTGGGAGGACTGCATCTTCTGGTGTGTACTGGGAGTATTTTTAGAGTGGTGTTTCTGTTTAGAAAAGCAGGAAGCCTAAAGAGTGAATAAGAAAGCCTTAATAAGTGTCAGATGCTTTTGTAATTTCTGCTGTGCTCTAAAATTGCAGCCAGGTTAGGATCTCTGTGTAAAGATGTGTGATTTTTCAAAGTACTTGGAGGCTGGTGAGCTCAGAACCTCTCTCCCTCAGGGTGTTTTGAAAGCTCAGCCATGAAATTGGTGTAGAAAATCTGCTGCTGACTTTGAATTCACACGTTTTTTTATATATTTCTTTAATGAATTGTAGCTAAAGGCTGTGTATAGCAGCAGTCTCATTTTCAGCAGCTTACTCATACTGTTTCTTAGGCTCAGTTTCTCAGAGATAGTGGAAAGTAATGCCTTTCTGTGGAAGCACATGATTGCCAATTATTGTGAATATGGTATTTGTAATGTGGTCATCAACAGCTACTGTAGCCTATGCAGGCTGGTTTCTTAAACCTTCTCCTATTGTCAGGGAAGAAAGAAGGCTCCAAGAGAGTGTGAATCAGGAGCTGGCTCTATTGTCTATAGAGAGAGCCTAAAGGGGAGCAGATTTTCCAAGCGAACAACTGAAATCTGTTACTACTCTTTTGCGTTCTGAAAGTGATTTAATCTAGTGGAGTAAAATATATGCTCTGTGCTTTAATTTCTTGCATATCCTGAATAGCATTTGTCTGTTTAAGTACTGCAATTTTTAGCAAGTTTTAAAAGGCCTTTTTCTATTTTTAGTCTTTTTAAAACTTTTGGGTATCAGCAACAGTTGCAGGGATGCTGCTTCTTATCTTCCAGATATTCATGCTTTTGCTCCATTGGTTTATGTGGCATTTCAATCCAATCTGTTGGAATGAAGACCAGATCATTGGATTTTGTTGTTGAGTTGTTGGATTTTTTTGTGGTTTTGTTATTCTCTTTTTGTTCTATTTTTCTTTTATATTGAATAAACTAGCCTAGACATAATATTTAAGCCTTTTTAAAAGTCCATGTTGAGATTGAGTTAATACACAAAAGCTTTAATTACACAAGTTCTTGCTAGCAAAGGAAGTACTTTGATAAACTTTATACAAACAGAACCTGAATTTGACAGTGAGTGAAGAAAAGAAACTTTATTGATTACATGCAGAGAAATTTATTTCCTAGGACTATAAGCTGTTATCCTACAGTCTGTTGGAGATACTGTCCTTTCACATCCAGTCTGAACTGGGCATAATGAATCCATGACCTTAGTAGAGAGAGAGCTTCTATCTGGTTCCTAATTTTTATTAGATAATTGATTTTACCCTCCTGCAAATCTTACAGAATTTTGGAGGTAGGACACTGGTCAAAAGGACATTAGAATTTACTTTCTTGTCTGATGTATTTTGTAGTGAATAATTATATTTCTCCTACGTGTTTTGGAAAGGAGAGTAAACCCTCAGCCACTGGCAAGGACAAATGTATATGTACATATCTAATTAGACAGTATTGTTTGTCTTTATCTGTGTCATGACTGGAGACTATCGTTACACAGTCCAGTAATTATAAAATTATTATGTAGATTATACACTATTCATCTTAAATTCCTAAAAGGATGTGAGGAGAAGCTGAGGGTTTGTGTAAAATTATTCATGGAAGGGAAATGTGGTCCTGTGGCAAAGATCAGCAAGGATTTGATGGGGGGGATTGAGCAGTAATGGGACAGTAATATGCAATTCACTTTCTTCCCTTGGCATTAGTAAGGCTAACTCACTTCTCAGTCACGTGGCTGACTTGTGGCTGTGCAGCCCCCCCTTCTTACAATGGAGCTTATTTCTGGAGACCCAGTGCTGGGCTAAGAGCTGGGAAACAGGAAGCTCCTGGTGGCATGAAGGTGATTTTCAATAGTAAAAAAAAAATCTGATGGAGTAGGGAAAAGGGGAAAATTTGCTCTCAAGCTTTAGGTTTACAGTCATATGTACAATTGTATTTGTGACCTGCTAAGGTATCCTGCTGGTAAGGCACAACTGCAGCAGAAAGAAACTGAGTGCTTCAGTCAGCATAGGTAGAAATTAGCAGAAGATAGTGGTCATGTGCTCTGCAACCTTTAACAACACAGCTCTCAAAGCTTACAAGAGAGGGATCATAATGCAGCAAATTGGGAATCTAACAGAGATACAACTACGATTTGGAAGGAGTTTGTTTATATTTTACACATTAATTATTTATATATAAAAGTCTGAATGGTATTGCAGTAGAAAATAGTGTGGCATGTTAGAAGGAAAGCTGAACTTTCTCCTTGCATGCATCTCCTTTTATAGATTCTTGGCTTTGCTGAAGAGTTTTGCACAGGCATCCTGAAAGTTCAAGTGAGAGCTGGCACTCCATCCCAAACTCCTGCTGATGCCTGAGTCATTGCGGCACATGCTGGGTAATACATTGCAGTGCAGTCTCCTGAGAATCCTGCAATGCTGAAAAACAAATAGCCAAGTGAAGCACAGCAGCAGCACTTCATTGAGATTTTCTTTAGCATCGTTTGCCAAGAGTTACTTGAAGTTGCTTAGAACAGATACATTTCTACCAAAAAGTTGCATTCCTGCATGGAATTTGGGACAGATTTTATAATACAGGCATAGGAGGACAAACTCAGCTCAGTTATACTGGTAGAAAACTGGGATGACTCAGTGAAGAGTCTCCTGTATGGGGTATATACAGCATACCTGAGTAACTGAGAGCAGAATCTGGTCCACTCAGCCCAAGGGCTTGGCTTGCTTCCTATTCAGGCAAGAAGGATGTATACATTCAGTGGCAGAATATAGCTGCAGTTCTAGAACAAACTATTGCTGAAGAATAGAAGTGTTCTTAAGGTAATATTTCATCTCTTGTGCCATCCAAACACCAACACTGTGTAATCAGACCTGTAATTCAAGTTATAAAGTGAGCCCAATTCTTCATAGTTTCTGTAAGAACCATATAAAACCCAAACATGACCTTATAATGATATGGTTAAGAACAAAATGTTTTTGTTTATGTTAATGCCACTTTCACCCCAGTTTATGTCAATAGTCTAATTCTATGCTGTGCTGGATTCTCACTGTTGGTCTCTTTCCTGTTCATGGAAATGAAGGCTCTGCTGGAGTTTTATGCCTAGGTGAGAGTTGAAGGTGTAGGTTTTAACAATGCTTTTAACAAGCCCACTGAGAAAAGGACTATTCAAATGTCAGATTACACCTTGAATTCCATTTTCTAGAGCCCTAGTGTCCTATCAGTGTGCACATGTTTCTATTTTCAAAGTTACTAAGAGTTGTGTGCATTGATGGGAGAATATACCAGGTAATTTCCTGCACCATCTCAGATAGCAGCTGTGCATATGAAACACAAAAATAACTTGACCTTACACGCTTTCTATTCAAAGGACAAGGCCAAGCCTCTCATGAGAATCAATTCTGTTTCTGTACTACCCTAATTAAATTACATTTTTGATACTGTACTTGTGTTTAATGGACTGTAATGACTATGGTGAAATTAGCCTGGTTAAGAACTGAACATAAGAATCTAGGACTCCAAGGAAATCAAGGGGTTCCAAAATTCTGTTCTCTATGACTGGCAGTGTTTCTGTACTTGTGCAGACAAGGTACAGATCTAAGGTGAAAAAGTGGGAAAAATATTTTAATTTTTTTTTAACCAAGCAAAAAAGAGATAAAATATTGAACACAATTATCAATGGTCCTAGGTAGTAACAGCCCCTTTATTCCCTTGTGAGTCCATTGCAAATACAAGTGGGTTTCACTGTTCCCATTCTTTTCCTTACAGATGTAAATAAATAAAGTACTTGAAAGTGACATTGATTCAAGGACAAGGAGCTGGTCAGTGGCAGAACCAAAAGTAGATTATGTGTTTTCAGACTATAGGTGAAACCTGTATTGTATAGTCATTGTATTGTTTGTGGCGTTGTTTTAATTTATTTTGCATAAGGTGAATGGATAAATGGAAAATGTAGAGATGAGTTTGTACTAAAGTTTCCATGTAAAAGTGATTGAATTCCACTGACTGAAAGTTCAGCAGGGCCGAACATGGTTTTTTCAATTAACTTTACTGTAGTTAATACCCCTCTGAAATAGGCAAGTAGTGTTCTAGAAACTGGGATTTTACAGGTAATGGTATCTCCTCAGCAGAGAATAAATGTGTGTGGGGAATATACTCAGTACCATAAGTAAGATGTTGGATTGGAGGTGAGAAAGTCAGTGTTTTGATTCAAAATTAGGAAATTCACGTTGGCAGTCCTGTTGAGAGAGCAAGAAAGTGGAATTTGGTGCCTGTGCCATCTGTATGGTCAGAGAATGCCACAAACATGGGAACACTTTGTTTTTCTTTCCTGCAGAGAATGCAGCACCTGTCGGCTTGGCATCTGGGTCACAATAGATGTGTGCATGGTGAGAGGGGAAGAAGGCACATTAAATGGATAAATTACTAATCAAAGACTACAAATTTAATCAACTCAGAGCTAGCAGTTCCAGTCTACTCTTTAGAAATTCCTTTCAAAGAAAATAATAAGATTTTTAAAGATGTCACAGCGAATTCTGTGTTTGGTGTGAGCTGCTTGGATGTCTGCCTGAGGCACTTGAACATGGCGACTGTTACTTACCTTTAACTATTTATCTTTCTATGGCTTTATGGCTTCTAAATAATCCTTACTTGCTTTTTTCCCCCCTGTAAGTTTTCATAACTACCTAGGATTCAAAGGGCCATATCCCCTGCTTTGTTTTGTGTGAAAAATGCGAGAATCGTGACATTTTCATTGTGAGTTTGATGATTAAGGGTTTCCCTTCAGTGATCTCTTCGGCTGTGGTTAAAGGTTCCTGGTTAGTGGCACTTGGCTTGTTCTGCTGCTGATGGATATACTGCCTTTTTCTGTAGGGATTTCCTTGCTGCAAAGCCATGTGCCCCCACAGGAGGACAGAGCCTTTTGACCCCATTTGCCCTAGTGCTTTAGAGCTCATTGGGGAGCTCTGCAGAGGTCTGTGTTCTCTGTGTAAATTATATGGGATTTTTTTTTTCAGTTTTCTCTGTCATTTGTTTAATTTGATGACAACAAAAGTCAATGCTGTGGGCACGCTGAGGGAAGTTCTTTTCTGTCCCCATGGATGAAGTCAGCAGTGCCTTTCTGTGGTGCTGCTTGGGCTGCCACAAAGAATTGTGCCTTGTGGAGATTCAGGCCAGTGTGTGTCTGTCTTAGAAGTGGGACTGAGGAGCCCTGTTACCCTCAACTGCATTTTAGTTTCTGGTGTTGCATGTAACAATGTAGTGTTTTGAAATGGAGTTATGAAAATAAGGCAGAAATGTACAGTGACTTCCTCTCCAAACTAGTGGTGAACAAAGTGACGAAATAATATTCTTTTTCTTCACTTTTCACTGTGATACGTGGAGTTTTTCTATTAAGTGAATGAAAGGAGCATGGATTATTACAAACTTTCAGATACACAAGAGTGTTTGAGACTTGTTTGTTCCATTTAGCTTTTGCAGCTCATGAAGAGCACGTTATATTAGCAAAGAATAAGACCTCTTAAGTGCTTTTTTTTTTTCTTTCCCATGGGTAATGCTGCTAAGGGCCTCACATGGATCCCAGCAAAGTCAGCAGTGCTGCAGAGCCACTGGGAGCATACTGATGGATTTTTCAAAATATTTGGGTAATGAGACTGTAAACCCATTGAAAATTCAGTTGCATTTGTTGCAGACCCAGGAACAGGAAGCACATTGCTTCACAGGGCTCTAATGCTGAACGTGAACTTAGACTTGGGAAAAATGTGAACTAAAATGGCTTTTAAAAAGTAAAAAAAATAAAAAAAGATGAGAAACCTTTCAAGCAGTGCAGACAGTTCTTGCTGATTCAAAGGGAAAGTGCAATCCATCTACAGCAGGGCTGGGTGGTTTGCCTTGAGTAGCAAGTAACAGGGACTGACTGTGGCAGAAGAATGTGGGTGTTTCACACTGTACCAAAAGCACAGGAAACTACAGGAATGGCTGCTCATATAAGTAGGAATGATGCCACTTAAATCAAAATAATGTGCAGTGACAAACAAGGGTAAGAGAAGCCCATTCTATAGTGGCTTGAAATCCAAACAGCTAGTGTAAGTGCTAAAAAATATAAGCAGCAATTTAATAACATCGAAGGATAAAATTTTGACTTGATTACGTGGACTGGAATTGTGTAAGAATTACTGTGTGAAGTAGTTTCTGAAAGAGCAGTAAACAGATTGTCTTTTCATACATACAAGGTAGACTTGCTGATAAAAATGCCGAAATGATGAGAACTAGCATACTAATGTGGGGAGAAGTTAATTCTAAACCAAATCAACTTAAAATTAGGATTTTTGACTCTTGGTGTAACTTGCTGTATAAAACTGCTGTTAACAGTCTTGTTCTGCTTCCTCTGCACAGCTCTCCTGGGGCTCTGTAGTGGAGGATCTTGACCATGTTCTTTTACTGATAATGGATTTACCAAAACTGTCACTTTAAATTGTGACACTGCCAAGGAAGTTTTTACTTTAGATAAATATGTAGTTGTATAGTAACTTTTATACAAATTAAAAAATAACAATCCTAAATATTTGCAACATATCTTTTAGTGTTAGCAGCTCTTGAACTGTGACAGATTTAAGAATATTTGACCCAAATACATGAACTTTGAGCTTAAAGCTGTAAATCACTATTAAAAATGCCCACATCTTGTCTATGTTGTTCTTCCTGTGGTTGGCCTGCACTGGTGCTTAAAAGTATTTGCCAGGTAATTACTAGGGTGCAAATTTACTGTTGACTGAAGGTCTGACTTCAGTGGGGATGAGGTAAGTATATTCTGGCTTTACAGAAATCAGAATTAGGTTAGTCCTGACTTTTTCTGCCCTTTGACAGGGCGCTCTGACATTAGTTGTGGATAAGTGATCTGTTAATCTTGCATGTGGGGCTGGGGGATATGTAGGTGTTTGGTGTTCTAATAGGATGGCCCAATGTATTCAGCTTTAAAAAAAACAAACAAAGAAATTGAACTAAAGTTTAAAATCACAGCTGATTGAAATGAATTTTCAATAAAGCCATGGAATAAGCAGAAATGTCTGGTCATGGAAATGCAGAAGAGCAATTGGATAGTCATGGATTATGCAATGCAGTTAAGCGTTTTCAAGAAGAAAAAAGTATTTACATGTTTTAAGAATATTAATTTCCTCTTCTGCACGTGCAGGCTGTGATTTATGTGTTGGTTGATCTCACTTACTTGAAGAACTAGGATTTAATTTTTTTGTTTTGAATGATGTAAAAGAAATAACAACAATAGGATGTTACTCCGACAGAAAAATGTTGCGATTGGCAACATTTCCCAAGTCTGACTTCATACAGGACCCAGCTACAGCATAACACACTAGGACATGGTTCTGTGAAGTCTTGAAATACTTGCACAGCTTTCCATCAGTGGGCAGCTCTGGGACTGTTGAGGTGCTGAAAGCTGGCTGGACCCTCTGGGGGTCAGGCCTGTGCTACAATCAGTGATGTATTTAATGTTATCTTTTGCAAGAGCCAGTGGAGCTATCTCTCTGAATAAGCTAGAGAGTAGTTTAACCTGAGAAAAGAATGACAGATCCACTTTCTGGGTTTAATTCCAGGGCATTGTGCTGGAACTGGTCACATAATGTTCTGGGAATATAAAGTGCGATCAATTCCTCTTAGCTGCTATGAATTAGGATTTAATTGCTTTCATCCAGAACTATCACTAACAATATGCCAACATTTTCTAGAACAAGGCAAAGCATAGATTTTCACTAGACTGAGTGGCAATTGTAGCTGTCATATGGAAAGAACAGAAATGAAGAGGTATTAATGGACAAGATAATGTAAAGCTTATTGGCTTACGGCAGAGAGGTCGTTAACAAGGTCAGACTACCTCGGTGGTTAGAGTGGTTTTTGTACACCCCCCTTTCCACTGTATGTGCAAGTACAATGTTTATGCAATCAGCTTTGACAGCTAGATGCCCTCGTACAGAGGATGCAGTTGCATGGCAGTTTGCATCACCCTAAATCTAGACTATGGTAACCTTGCTCTCCCCTCAGAGTACAGCCCACTTCCTTGAGTCAGCTGCTTGTGTGAGTACACACTAAGCTGTTAGAGGCAGCTTATCCATCTGAAAATTAACACAGCTCAAATGTGTGATTAGCTTTCAGGTGGATTAACTCACTGGAGCAACTCACAGTGTAGTTGCACAAGAGCTACTGTCAGGGCAAGGGAAATGGAGGGAATGTCTTGACAGGGATGGAAAGTATTTAGAGAAGGCTAAGCAGCTGTGGACAAATACCTGAATGAATATTCAAATGTTTTGTTCATAGAGTAGAATAAACTATGCTTTGTAAGAGATTTGTATCTTATTGATGTTCTGAATGATTAGCCAACAAGGAATCTCTGCCACCAGCTCCCCCTGGGTTTAGTGGTGGCTGTTGTGATAATGATAGTAATCCTGTGAGGGCAAATAAAGGAGTCCAAAAGATCTCTCCATATTTCAGCAAGCCTGGAGTCCAAACAGTGCAAATGAGTGCTGGTCAATCTGGATGTAGATAAAAGGAATGTCCCTGGTGAAAGCAGCACCTCAAGCCATTTAACCTACAAATCCTTTGAGTGATAGGGCTTACACAGCGACACCTGAGAGGCTTCAGTCTGGCTTCAGTCTGGCTTCAGGGGAAGACTGAGAATGCTGTTGAAAGAGGGAGGAAACACGTTTTCCTCAGTGGAGGAAAGAGTGCCTTTATTTCAGCTGGGATGAGTGTCAGGGGAAGGAAGTTCTGCTCAACTGGACTAAGGACTACTGTGACAAATGATGTAGAACAGAGACACAAGTTAGGGTGAAATTGTGAAAGGATGTTAAAGGTATCAAGAGATAAGCTAACAGTAAAGAATAAATGTGGTGGAACTTCTCATGTTCTCTCAATACTCTGGGCAAAACAGACCATTGTAAGGGACTGTTTTGGCAATTACTTGTTAGCATCTCTAAAAGCAATCTTTAAATTCAGTCTTCAGAGACATCGAGTGTAGAAACATCTTAAATCACACAGGAGAGAGGAGTAAGAAGATAATGTGAAAGGGTCTCATATTACTTGGAAAGGAAGCTTGTAAGGGGATTATTTAAATCTCTGATTTTAAGTGTTTTGGCTTATAGCATAATCACTCTTTCTCATCTTTGCAGTGGGTATATATGAATATCTCAAAAGGAAGCCACACCTTCCTTACAAGCACAGAGAACAACTTCAGAAAGGAGGAGTGTTTTAAGGCCAGATCAGGATGGTATTGCTGCCAAGTGAATTTTTGCACTAGGAACTTGTGAAGGGAGGAAGAAGTGTTAATGTGAGAACAGCCAGTGGAACTCATGCAGAGTGTAACTTGTCCTTCATAGCTCTTGCTCCTTTCCAGAGAAAAGGGAATCAAATATTGCCCAGTTGTACCTGAAACAAGATGCTGAAAGAGAGGCAGGGAATGGTTCTGGCAGGGTATGTACCCAGCAACAAATCTTCTGCCTCTCTATATTGGCTGGATAAGCAAGTGCCAAACAGATCATAGTTTGGAATAAAAATCCCCAAGTTTTACTTTTCAAAGAATTTCAGAATGATTTCTTTAACAAAAGCTTGGAGCAAAGTAAGAAGTCAGTGGCACTGAGAAGTGAGGAAGGATATTAACTACAGGTTTTTTTTTTTGGTGGCCCTTTGACTTTATACTTCTGTTTTTAGGGTAAGCAAACTTTCACAAAAAGATTCTAAACAGATTATGGAACAGTATTTTGGATATGAAAAATGAAATATGGAAGTAAAAGTGTGATTCTGTCTGTGTGGAGCTTTATGATTTCAGGTACGTCATTGTTCTTGGCTACTTGAAATCTCACATCAATGAATTTGAATTACTGTCAGAGACTTTAGTGTAATCAGGTTTTCTTAGTAAAAGCACTTGTTTTTTCTCTTCTGAAAAGTGGACAGTCTTGAGTCTGACACTATTACAGTCTTTTAAGTAGGCTTGCAGGGCAAGTAATGTCTGCATCTAAAAATTTAGGTAGGTTAATTTCTTATGTTTGAATTCCTACAGAGATGTTTTCCTTTAGAGACGTGTACAGTAATGATTACTTTCAATTCACTAATTTATAAAGGCATGTGTAGGCATCAGTGTTGAGTTCTTTGGGAAACAGTGGAGGTTTGTCAGGAAAGCGTTCAAGGTCTTGCAATACAAAGTAGTTTTTGTTGTACAATGCATGTGCTAAAGAATAGCTTTAGCACACAAGTTTGACTAAAGTGCTCAGTAATAGTGTGACGTGTCACTGCCTGGTGCAAAATGAGTCACTCTCTATAGAAATGCAAAATCACATTATAGAGTCCAGAGTCTTATACTTTATTCATGTATGGACAAAACTATCCTTTGTCCATGGTACTGTTTTTCTTCAATATCTGCATGCATTTAACTTAAGCCCATAGAGAACATTGCACTGGTGTATATACCATCTTATGCTAATGATGTGGTTTGTACCATTTGCCTCAGGTTTTTATGGGTTCAATATCTTACTGTATCTTCTTTGCTGATTTTTTAGGTTTGATTAAAGATAGGTATAGTTGTCAAACTGGAGTGGCTGTTCTGTAATATGTTGAAATGCTGTGTTGGAGCAGTATTTATTTGGGCTTGTTTCAGAACAATTGTTTATGTTCTGACTGAACAGTTGCAATGCCTAGGAAAGGTCATTTAGTGCTACTTGGAAGGACCACAGCTAGAAGTCACCAAAGGGCAATGTGAAACTTTTCTATTCAGAGGACTGGAACAAGTCAGGAGAAATATGGGTGGTACTTACTGGAGCTCCATGGTTTACGCAATGGCATGGAGTTGAAGGCTTTATTTAGGAATAGGGTTTTGTTTGCTGGAAGGTGTCTGGATTTTGCCACAAGTAAGTTGGATTTATAGGCAAGGAGAGGAGTAGGTGGCATGTAGATAACTTTGGAAAACTTTGAGTTTGCAGTGAGAGGGATGCAGTTTCTGGAATGTACTTCTCAGTGGTTTTGCTGCCTCCAAATTTCAGTAGCTGCCAAGGGCATCAAGAATAAAAACACTGTAGTTTAGAAATGCCTATGTGAAGCCTGTGTTTCTTGCTTTTTCATCCCACTGGTGTGGTCAAACAGTTAAAGTGAAAATGGCAGTTTGTGGAGTGCACTCAGAAAGCCTGTCTAGATACCTGGGAAGGTTGCCGAGTCTGATTTCCAGTTTAAAGCATTTGAGATGGTGGATCACCATGTCCAAAGGAAAGACTTCAGATCACAATCACATTGTGTCTCAAAATTACAGCATTAGAAGCCGTGCCCGAGTTCAGCTGGTTTAAGAGCTTATAGGACCCAGAGGTAAAAGTCCATCTTCAGGATAATGGTATTACTGCAGAAGATTGTCTGGGTAAGTTAATAACAAGCTCCATTAATTACTGGGTGGTCCAGCTCATTTGTGAGACACTGTGGGGGAGCAGTGGGGGAAGAATTATGTTTCCATTGCTCTTTATTCGAGTTCAGCTCCTCTGACCACAATGACTTGGAACAGCAAATGCCAGGCCACTGCCATTGAGATGTTTTTCTAGGTCTCTGTGGCTGGAATCAAGCTTCTGCTTTGTGATAGCTGCTCTTTTCTCCTTCCTACAACACACATTTCGTTTCACATTGTTCAGCAGCTAATGTTTAAACTCTGTGCAAGTGGTTGAAAAGAATAAGGAATGCATGTAATTAGGAAGCTGAGAAAGCTGCCCTGTGTTATGGGCAAGAAATAAAAGACTTTTACAACTGCAGTTGAGGGTCTTGCCATAATTATGTGCATGTGATTACTGATTACTTAATATTTTTTCATCAAAAAGCTTAGTAAAGAAAATTATCTCAAACAAATACTGTATGCATTATAAGAGAAAACCTTAGCATTTTAGGTTTAAAAGTGGTGGAAATACATTCTTTTAAACATTTTCTGCTAGAATAACATTAAACATTCTCTATGCTCCTAGTTTGTGTTTTTATTCTTACCTGGTAGAGCTGCAGGGTCTCACGTGGAACTTAAAAAGTGTTTTGCTGCTGGCAGATCTGAAGGCAAGAGGAGACTCAAGTCCTGTTTAAAAATGGAAAGGTTTAATACATGCTGATGACAATTTGTCCCAAGTGACAGACTTCTAACCCAAGACCTTCACTCTTGCAGGTGGTTTAGAGCCAAGGGGTGTTGTATTTTCTGAGCTGGGCACTGCAGCACTTTATAAGCCATTTGGCAAGTAGGTGTTCACAGTCAATGTGAGTGGTGACATCTCTTGTGTTCTGGAGTTCAACTGGCTATGCATCTCTGGGGGAGTGCCTTGGCATTTAAGGACAGAAGGTCAAATTTAATGAAATGCAGGGTCAGTAAAGGGTGCAAATCTATGTGATAGAAAGCAAAGCTGATAGAAGGTAGCCTTTCAAGGAAGGGTTTATTGCAACTCTCGTTGAAAGCAAAGGTAGTTTTTATCTTTCTCTAGCTGTTTTCCTTCTGCTCTTTTTGTTGTTATCGGTTTCTCAAAATAACAGCAAGTACAAGACCTTCTCTGGGATGTTCTCTACAGTATTTCTGTCCTAGGACTCTTCATTCTTTCAACCTTGAGTTGAAATGATAAATTAACAGGATAAACCAGTCTTGTTCTTTGATAAAAGGACATGAGAGTGTACCAATAAATGACTCCTGAACAGAGAACTCAAAAGAACAATAGCATATGCATCTCTTGCCGGGAACAGAAGGCAGAGACTAACAGGGAAAAAGGAAGGAGGAGCTGGCTTGTGAGAGAGAATATTTAGGATAGAAGGTTGAATCAATTATTATCATCTGTAGATGCACAAAGTAACTGATGATTCGAAAATGTTTCATTTCTTGCTAAAGTATCATTTTTCTGAAAAATTTATCAAGCCACTGCTCCAAGCTATGGGAATATTTTTTCTTCAGCAATTATGAAGCAAAATGGAAGCATAGCTGGACAGTTCTTTGGTCCTCTAAGTGGAGCTTAGTATTAGAAATAACATTGTGATTAGACCTTTTTTTTTGAAAATTATTAAAATTTCAGTGGTGTAATTAGGAGTTGTTTCATAGGACCAATATATAATGATTGCAAGGCCAGGTGGAACACAAGTCCCTCTTTATTCCAGCCTCATCCCACTGACTTTAGTGGAAAAACCATTTCTTTTGAAATTACTGTGGTTCAGCAGTGTCAATATTTTGCATGTGAGAGGTGCTTTAGCATCAACGGAAAGTGGGCTGTAGATGGTTTTAAATCTAAAATCACAATATCAGGGAATCTGTTTCATGAAATCACCTACTTGAAGAGCTATTTCTGGAAGAAAAATAATAAGAAAGTTTGATGGAAGAAGTTATCCCTCCTTTCTCTCCCTCTGAGAAACCCTGAGCTACTTGCTGGCAGCTGCTGGAGACTGCCAGCTCAAATGCTGCTGCTCTTTTTTTTCCTGTGTGTTTTTTATTTTTCCTGTGTACGTGTGTGATTTGCTCAGATTTTGAGCAGGGCCTCACATATAGCATAGGTGGAGAGAAATGTGCAAGATCAAAATAACAGAAACTAAAAGAAACATAAAGCACAGAGAGGTGATAAGGAGGGCTGAGGCAACTGGGAGGAAAACAAATGAAATGGAAGCAGAGTTGTGAAAAGAGACTAAACTGAAAAACAAATGCAAAGGTACCAGTGTGTAATAAATGAGGAGAAAACATTCCTTGGGATGCATGGCTGGCTTAATCTTTCTGTGAGAAAGAAAAACCTACACAGCTTAGTGGAAACACTCCAGAGGTGGGCAAAAGTGCCAGCTCTGTGCTTCTGTCCTGTAAGGTGGGGTGAGCACACACAGCACTGCCAGGAAAACCTGACACAGGAGGTGGGTGCTGTGAGAGAGCTGAGCTCCCCTGGCACAGGGCTGTGCAACACAATCGCTGTCAGTGCTACAGTGATTTCCTTCGCTCCCCTTCCCTGCTTCTTGTTTTAGTTTTTGAGCACTGAGCCAAACTCCTCTGTTTCTGAGTCTCATGAAGACGATGATACTCTGACAAAGAGCAGGCTTTGTCCCTGGTATTGGAACTCTTGGCATTGATTTAACCTTGATGGACAGAGGAGCATCAGTTTTGCTGTCTCTTTCCCAGGAAGGCAGACAGTGTTTATACTTCAGCCTTGCACGGAGAGCTTCAACAATCTTTTAGTTGTCACTAGGGCTCTGGGAACCCAGCTGGTAATGACTGCTTAGGGAATTGCTATCCTTTCTTATCAGGGCTGTGTTCTGTTCCTGCGCTCCGTTTCCAGTGTCAGAACTGTGTTGCTGGTCAGAGTGACTGGTACAACCACAGGCACCTCCCACCAAAGGCTCTGAAACTGGGATGCTCAGGCCGAAAGGAGAAATTGCAGCAAACCTCTTCCAAAAGCAGAACTAAATTTGAAAAGGTTCACAAATGAAATACAGAAATTTAAAAGTGCTAATGTTTTAAATAGGACTCAAATTATTATGGAGCATTCAATGTGCTAGCATTTCAAAAGCAGTAATTTCTACCATGGTTTCCTTTAACACTTAATTTTTGCAAACTCTGGCACTGGTGATACAGGTAAGAGAAGTGCCAGCTTGAGCTATTTTTGCAAGCACAGAGGACTGGGATTTGAGAAGTAAAGAAAGGTGGCAGGTAGGGGACTCCTGGAAGAATTTACTGAATTCATTGCAGAGGAAAGAATGCTGTAAAATATGGGACTTCTGTGTATAATTTAATACATGTGCCTTTTGGGTAGGTAGGATTGCCATTGCTTTGCAAACAGTCATGCAGTGATTCTGTACAAAAGCGTATCTGTTCATTGTACTGGCAGAGTGCTGCCAGGACAGGAGCCATCAGTCTGGGCTTTGTTGTACAAGTCTCCTTCTTTCTAGAGTGTTCAGCTTTTTGTGCACTTTTTAAGCACCTAGCTTTTTTTGGGAAAAAAGTATTTGCTGATTGTCTGAATTCCTAATGCCATTTGAAATGTATTAGGCCACGGGGCTGTGGATCTTGCTTGTAAGCATGGTAGTTTGCAAGGTAGTGTTGGTCCAGACATGCACAGGTAACTCTGTAGTCAAGCACTAGTTTAAGTATTGGTAATTTCTGAAGTGTTTCCTATGTGGTAATTGTAGACCATACACAGAAACTGCTGTTTCTGTGTGCCCTAAGGCATACTGATGGTTCTATGTTTTGGATATATAGATTGTTAAAGAAAACACCCACCACCTATCTGCCCATTATTTATGAATGTAAATAACAGAAGCCTTTGTTGTGCTGTGCTACAAGAAACACAAGGACAAAATATTGCTTGAAAAGCAGGCATTAAGTAATAGCAATGTAGTTGTAGTTAGTTTAGCTGCTATCAGCTGTTTATGACTAGAATCTGAAATTAAACAGAGCTCATATCTTGGCAGTGTTGAGTCCTGTGTGCTTCCCTGATGAGTCTCTTGGGTTACACTCTTAAGAAGTATTTACATGCCTAGAGATTTAGATAAGCACTTGGTGGGGTGTTCAGAAGCATCCAGGTCTCTAATACCTCTTGGCTGGCTTAAGGGGATCTGGGGATGTATATACACACGTGTGTGTGCATATAAAAGCTGTTGATTAAGTCTATTATTTTGAAGCAAAGTCATATAAAATTTAATAGGAAATAGCATTCCATCCCAGTCTGCCAAGCCACTGAGTTATTTCACAAATACTGCTATGCTTGTATCTTCTGCTATAAATTCTAGCTTTATTATTTTTTTCACTTGCTTGCTTGTATTTGTTGAAGCAAAGGGAAAAAGTTAATCCTTGTACCTGTTAGCCTGCGTGAAAAAGAGTATCCTTTGACACATATTAGCAGGTTTAATGGCATGATGTTATCATGTATTGTTATTGTTATTGCCAAGACAACTTACTGTGGGTTTTTTGTTGAGCTCTGACAGATCTACATTTAAGAAAGGAAAAAAAAAGAAGCTATAAATGAAAAAGCAGAAAGGTGAATATTTTTAAAAATATTGTCCTTATGTTTTTTGCTAATTGTCCATTGATCTCCCAGTCAGCACAAGAGAGCAAGTTGTTTATATTTACTTTATGTGATGTGATTTATGACCATTATGGAGTTTCTAGCCTTCATTAATAATACTCCTGTGGAAAACAATTTCTGCTGAATCAGGACTGCACTGGATATTGCAGTTCCCTGTTATTTTCTTTAAATTTAGTTTTAGCAGAGTTTATTCAGTTAGTCTAAGATTTGTTATTAAAAAAAAAAGTGAATCCTGTAAGTGCAGAGTCAGTTAAACTTACTTTAGTGTGAAATGAGTGATCAGAGGTTCCTTGCTTTGTGCATAATTTCAAGTAGCTTTGATGAAATGTTTCCTGAAGTTTAGTTTTGAGACAAAGGTGTTCAGCTGAACAGCACAGTTTGTTCAATTCCTCTCTGAGGTCACAAGTGTCTCATATAGTCCTGAGCAAACTGTTCAATTTACTGCTAATCAAATGATTGCATATTTAATCCAAGAGCAGGTTTTTTGTTAATATTTCCTCTTTTGTAAGGTTGTAGTAATTTAGTAACTAGAACAATCCATGATTGCGTAGATTGGCAGGAATTGAACATCACCTTTTGCAGATTGTACACTCATCTTTTAATTTTTCTCTCTGACAAAATCTGAAATTGCATTTTCACAATAAAGTGTAATGATTGTGCAGTGCTTGACAACTCACAATTTGTTTCTCGTAAACATAACTTTCCCTGGCTCTGTCTGTTCAGAAAGACAGATAGAATGTTTTATTTAATACAGCATTCTTCAGGGCAAAGAGTGGAGATGTGGGACTCTGTGATTCTCATTTCAGAGTTACCAGTTGTTTACTGTGTGGCCAAGGACAAGTCAGTTTAACCCAAGTTCAATCAAGTATTTAGTCTTCGAGTTTGTCCCCTAAGTTACTGGCATACTGGGAGCTTGGATGTGTGGGTCGGTCTGTGTGAATTTGTTCCTCATGTTTCCTGTGGCATCCAAAGCTATAGCAGTGACTAATAAGTAGCTCTTGCTCAGAGCAGAAAGTCTGGAATCCAGACGTGTGAACAAGCAGTATCAGCAGCACAAGTAGCACGGGCTTGCTGTCGATGAGAGACTTGAAACCTTTGGAGTGTCACACAGAGAGTCAAACTGTCCATTGCATTGTGAAGATAAAATATTCTGAAATATGCTAAGACCTTTCAAAGGGCATGCTTGCTTAGAGGAAGAGACAGCATGCTTCTCAGTGTGCAGACTTCTTTATAAATCTAGATTACACAGTCTATATTGACACATACTTTGACTGGATTTTGTTAATAAGGTTAATTTAAAAGGCTGCGTGATTGTGTGCAGACTGGATCAGCTGGGTACAGGATTTTGAGTGTTGACCAAGAAACAGCAGGTGCCCAGCATTCCTGACCCTACTTAAAATTCTCTTTCTGGCATAGACTTACTTGTAGAACAACTTGCAGCGGTATCAGAGCTAAAATGTAATGTCTGATGTTTCCGTTACTAAATTAATGAGACTAAAAACCCAAACCCCAAATTCTGAGAAAAAAATGTGGACAATAAATATATTAGAAAGAGCCTAGGAATCATGTGGGGTAAGTCCTGAGTACTGGTGTCAAAGAAAGATTTAATTTCTTTTAAACAGTTACAGCAAGTGACAAATTGATTAATAAATGATATTTCGCTAGGTATTATTGTTGACTTTTATAAGCTGCAGGACCATGACTGGTGTATTGGCCTGTTTTTACAGATGACTTAGTTGTTTAATGCCAGACATTACCTTACTGCATCTTATCAGTGGTAGACCTTTTCTTAGAGCAGGAGGCATTACTGTATCTTTTGCTGCTTACTTGAGAGATGATGAATTTTTAAAGCACATACGCAGAATCTCATAATCTGTCAAGACCCTTAATGTACTCGTCTGTTTCCTATTTTCTTTCTTTCTTTTTCTTGAAAGAGCAGGAATCAAAAATTAATTTATGCATCCCAGAATTATATCAGCAGAAAGCATTGCAAGGATGATCAGAACTTACAGCACCAGTCAAACATCCACATCAAGGACCTTGTGTGGCAGGTCTTTATGTAAAGCACTCATTGGCTTTGTCAAAATGCTGCCCTTCCCTTTTGAAAAGTGTCTGTTGTGATAATGCTCTTTTGTTTAGGCTATGTAGAATCAAGTTGTTCAGCCAGTAACACTAAACTTTTTTCTTCCCTTTTTTTTTTTTTTTGGATTGTGTAAATCCTTTCCGAAGAAAAGGCATTTCTCAACCAGTAACCTCCTCTGTCATGTTCTTGGGCTCTGTGCCTTTTCGTATTTCTTTGATGTGGTTTCCCAAGCACAGGCTGTTAAATACATTGAATACACTTAGACATGTACTTCGGTGTCTTTAGCAATCATACAAATTGATTTAATTTAGGAGAGATCACACTAAGTGGTACAGCAGAATTGTTATAAGAGAGTTGAAAGAAGCCGAAATTCTTGTTTGCATAAGCATGAGTCTCTAACACCATTAGCTTGAAGGCAGAACCTCTGGTTGAGTGGTTAGTGAGGGGCCTTTGCTGAAAGGCAGAGGTCTTGGTTTGTCTCTGTGAGGTGTATCTGAACTGCCTGTTGACACTGCTCCATCAGCAGGGGTTCTGTCATTGCTCAAATGTTCTCTAGGTAACAGTGCTTGTAAGGGCTTTCTCAATCCCACAATACATGGATTGCACTATTTGAGCTTCCTTTCTAAATAAAACTGAGCTGCCACTTCTGAGCCTTTGCCAGGGCTGTGCTGTGGCAGCTCAGCAGCTGTGGCTGTTCATTGATTCAGCGTGGTAGCTGCAGACCTTACAGTCCATGGTGTGAATGGGCATTTTTCTCTGCATGAGCATATGGGAGTTTTGATGGACTGGGTCCGTTCTGTGGATTCTGGCAGCTGTACGGTTGACTGTAGCTGTCTCAGCTGATGGCCTGGCTGGGCTTCTCCACCCTCTGGGTCATGCCCAGCTGTGAAGTGTTGGCTCCATGTTAGAAATAATGCCTTACATGGATCTGCCCATGACCCATTAGCAGTGATGTGCTTGATGCTGAGTTCATGGCAGCTCACAGAACATCCCTGTGTGGGAAGGATGTGTTTGGGGACGCTCTCACGCATCCACTTCCCAGGCAAGCCATGTTGCAAACATCTTCTCTTGCTCTGTAGCTGGCGTATCCTTTTGTAACTCAGTTCATCTGTCTTCCTGAAAATAATTTACTGTGATCTTGTTGCTTCTGTTTGCCTGAGAAGTTACAAGTAATGAAATAAAGGGTTCATAAATATTAGTGAGATAGGAATGTTCTTCATAAATATAAACACTCTGGCAGTACTTTCATGCATTTCTTTAACTTGTTTGTATCATTCAGAGATCTTTTGGTAGAAAAACTATGTTTTGCTTCTTGGGAAACAGGCCCTTGAGATGGCTTGGTTGTTTTTTTTGTTTTTTTTTGTGTAAACAGAATTTCCTACCAAAAACTGAGCTCTGAAAATGAGATGGGGCTCAGTTTTTGTATTTCATGTTTATAAGTTGTATACAATCTTTAAAATTAGAAAATATGTAAGAAATATTTTAGTATTTATCTTGCTGTGTCCTTAAATATAACATACTTCTACATATATTTAAAATTTTTCATATTTTACAAAAATGAAAGTCTTTTTGGTATTTTGATTTTATTGGCTGCTGGGACAAGATTTGTTCCTGGGTCCATCAGCAATCCCTAAGGAAGCTGATAATGTGAAAATAATGATGAGCTGTCTTTGAAGTACAGGCACATGCTACAGTTCTTTATGTTTCTACTTTAAATATACGAGAGTAGACATCTTCAGTGAAACACTAAGATGTAAATTTCTATGGCCATGGATATAGTTTTCTGGATTTCTGGTTCAGCTGCTTGTGATGGGTAATGAATTATGGGAGATTCATGCAATTTTTCCAACACATCTTTGTCCCTCTGCATTTCTATAAAAGTGTGATCTGCCAGGGGGACTTGCCAGACTGCTGCTTGAATTTTTTTATCCTCAATATGATTTTTAATATGTTCATGTCTCCCACAAATTCCAAAATATTATATTGCATTTTCTAATTATGCAGAAATTCTTGGCTCAAAAAAAAATAAAAGAAAAAAAAGGCTTCAATTTCTCAAATACCCATTTACAAGCACTGTTAAATTCAAAGGTATTTTATGCCACTCATGTAGCCATGGAAACAATAACAAGTATTTGATTTTTAGGGCACAGCTTCTTGCACACTATAATTTTGAATAAATACCAGAAGGACCCAGTTCAGCTGCTTGATTAATTTTTTCAGAAAAAAACCCAGTTCTCTCTGCTGCTGTCAGAGATCTTTTCCAGCATTTCCCCGGATGCTTTGGGGAAGTCGATGCCACTGCTGGCTGGAAGTTTAGTAGAAGAAAAAGTTACAAAGTACTCCATGTGAAGGTGATGACCTCCTGAGCTTGACACTGTGAGGTGCTGAGCACTCCAGGCTTGATCCACCAAAGCACTTCAGCACCTACTGAGATGGCCTGAAAGGTTTTGCTGGAGCTAAGCCAAAGTGTTCTGTATTTGCATGGCTGAAACATCTGCACTTTGTAGTAGACCCTTTATTTATTTTGGGGGGAAGAATAAATCTTTTTTTCTTTAAAGTACATCAGAGCAAGAGAATTTTTGTTTTCTTTGAAAACACAACATACTGAGGCAACTGAAGAGTTCTTGACATCGTTTAGTGCTTAACCTTTAAAATAAGGGGCTTAGATTTTCACCAGATCGTTAGAATAGTGTGAGCTGTGTCAATATAATTAAAAGAACAGGTCCAAGTACTGGTACACTTTTATAGTTTGGCTTTTTTCCTTATTGTTGTAAGGTTTTTTAAAGGAGCCTTACAAAAATCTCGTTTTGGGTACATATTACCCATTTTAATTTGCAGATAATTTTGCAGTTTTAATGGCTCTGATATCCTCTGCACAGCTCTGACCTCTGTCTTGGGACATTTGTGGTGCAGGAGGAGACACTGAAGAGGTGGCCATTCTGGTTTCACCACCCTCTGCAGCTGCTCCAGGGGCCAAATGCTCTGTTTCTTTAGTCTTTTGTTTAGATCTCTGTTTGACAATGTTCATCTTAGTTTAGTTTTTCAGTGTGGAGCACTTAATTTTCTTCTAAGCATCCAGAGCCTTAGCAGATCTCTATAACCCAGTCTCAGGGGTTCCTATTAGCTGTCCATTCACTTAGTCAGTAAAGCAGAACATTTTATTCTTTTTCAGAGAATATTTCTCTATCAGAATGGCAAACATTGTGCAGCTGTCTCTGCCAGTGCACACCTTTAAAGGCATACTAAGATGTAAGACATTGAATAAACTGTGTTGTAGGGTCAAGTTCTTGGTGACCTGCACTACATGAACTAGTAGTAACCTTTCTGAGTGTGGGAAACAGCAATTTATATGAAATATATAAATCAGGAAAGAAATAAAACTAGTAATATGCATAGCATTGTAGTGGAACTTAGAAGCACGAACCCGGGAATTACAGGTATTTGAAGTTAAACGACTTCTGATCTAGGTCTCCAATCTGATAGAGCATTCTGGAAAAGGGTAAAGAAGCAAAAGCATCCCTCCCCTCAGGAGGTTGAACACTGCAAGGAGATCTTGCCAGCCACCTTATTCTTCCTATTGTTTATGACAGGCTTAAATAAGATTCTTCAGAAAGCTGTTAGTGTTGTCACACTGCATTAAATCCTCTGTGCATAATGATGTAACACCAAATCAAACAACTACATGGCTGCAGGGAAATCACTGGAATTTTTAATGATACATTAAGAGAAGCATTGACTGTTATGCTTTAACCACACTGGAATGTGGTATTTGTACTGAATACTGTATTTAAGATGTATTTAATGCATTTGTGCAGTTTGGCCCAGTTATGTTTCTGTGGGAAATGCAGCCAAACAGTTACGTTATTTCCTGGCTCTCCATGTGTTAACTTTGGGATGAATCTATTAGTTTTCCCAGTTGATTGCTTACTTCCTTCTTTGAGAGAGGGAAATAAATTTTAATTATTTTCATAGCTTTTTCTTTTTTGTGAAAGGATTTTTCCTGAAGTCTAGGCTTCGCCTCATGGGTTTGACAGCGTGCATATTTATGACAAATGCAGAAATTTTCCATCCCATTAAAGTTTCAACAGATAATTTCAGCGGATACTCCTTCAGGACAAAATTAATGTTATAACTTTGTGAAGAGTCATTAAAAGGTCTTAAGTCCTTTACAGAATGATACCTTTCATTCAGTCGTTAACTAGAATGGGATGATTTCTGGCCAGTCACTCTTTCAACAGGAGCTGAATAACAGCAAAAAGCTGTGATGGTTCAATCCTAGTTAATGGGTGTTGCAAAAGAAAGGCAAAACAAGTGAAACAGAAGGTCAGAGCATGTGTGCAAATATTGGCTGGCAAGAATCCTATTGACTTGTATTATAAAATACCCAGTGGATATATATTAAAAAAATAGGGTAATTGTTTTGAGAGTTTTACAGCTCTCTGTTGGTCTGGGATATTTTTGGCAGTTTCTCATGTTCTGTAACCTTCCATTCTGGAATATGAAAAAGTACTGTAATTCAGTGTATGTGATGTACAAAACATTAGTAAAACAGCTTGTTTTTTATAATCCACATGAGAATGGGCAATGTACTATTCCTATTCAAGGATAAATCTTAACATACTTAAAAATACTGAAAAATTACATGAATGCTTGAGGCTTTTTTAGTTTAGTGTTTCAGTGAGCCATAGATTTTACTTTACACTGTAGTTTGTGTGCTGTGTTCATGCTTAATTACAACAGAACACATCAAAGGAAAATTATATTGTCTGAAAGAAATACAAATAACAAAGAACTAGCATGAGAACAAAATCTCAATATTAGGTCTGTAGAAAAAATGTTTTCTCAGAGAATTTCTTGGAATATAAATTCCTTAGCAGATAAATATTTAGTCTTTTAAGACTGTGTAACAGAATTTCAAATTGCATTTTGAACTGTAGCTGGATATACAGAACTAAAATAGAAGTCACAATATCTGGAGGGGTTTCTTTCAAAGCCTATTTGTCTTATTCCAGATCTTTCTTTATATAAAATTCCTCATAAGCCCACCAGAGACTTTCAGACCGTTTATAATACAACACCCTATTGTATTTTTCAATATTAAAAAGAATGATAGGATCTAGGAAGAAATAACAACGAAGGAGCATTTGTGTACAAACTGCAATGTTTCTTCAGGCAAAAAGGTCTTCTATTATATATAGAACTTGCAAGTTTTACAATAGAAGGTAGTTTGTTATCCTTTGTAACTACAAATAAGAGATGATAACACAATGGCTGATTTGAAAGTGTTTTAAGGTGTGTAATTTGGGGTTGTTTGGTTTTTTTTTCTCCCCGCTAACCCATCAAGTTCATCAATTGGGATGGAGGGAGTTGTACAGACACCTGAGAGGAGGAAATCTTTCCAATTTCACAGCTATTCTCTGGGTGTGGATTTTGATCCAGAGGAAACCTAATTAGCTCCACTAGAAATATGACTAATGAAAGGCTTTCGCTTCTGACCTGGTAGGGGAATAGTAAAGTAATGGTGGTCCCCATGGTGGGAGTCTGTCTGGTGAAAAGGTGCTGGATCCAGGGCACTCAGCTTCTCAGTTTGGAGGTGAAGGGTTCCTCCTGGGCAAGGAATTCCAAGCTCCCTCAGAGTACATGCCTTGTGTGATGGTAGCTGTTCCATCTTTGATGAGCTGACTCGTAAAACGTCATAGATATTGACATGTAATTACACAGCCCCACACTTGGGCGTCTTCTATTTATGTTCAAAGCTTAATTGATATAATGCATGTGAATGATACTCAGCAAATAGTCAGGGAACTAAAATCCAGCAGCTGTCTCCTTTGTACATCCATTTTCAATAATTAATTGGGTATTCTGTGACTTTTAATTGTGAGAGGGGTGATGCTAGTTCTACAACTCCTAAATTCAGTCTGATCAGAACAAAAGCTTTTGTGTTTCTAAATGTGAGACTAGTGCAGCTGATCCTGATTATACCAATATGAAATAAACTGTAGTGGTGTAAAATTTAATTGTAACCATTAGAACTTTATACCAGCTTTTACTGTCAGGAGCTCAGACAGCTTATAGACTTTAAGAAATCATTCTTTATGGTATCTCCCTCAGTACCAAGGTAGTCTGCTTTTCTAAAGGACATTATTGCTCAGAGTAAATATCACTGAAAAAGTGTCCATGAGCTAGAAACTGCAGTATCATTAATGTTTGCATAGAACAGGGAAAGTGTGTGAACAAGCGTTTTTCTTATGGTCAATGTTTTTGCTCCCAAATGTAGGGATGTGTTAGGTTGTCTTCAGAGTCTGTATGAAACTGTGTCTGCAGATCCTGTGTCTGGCTCTGTGGAGCTGCATTCACAAATCACAGTAAATACAAAGCTAGAATTGGAATCATGTAGGTCAGAAGGAGCTCCACAGCTTCTCTGGACAACGTGTTCCAGTGTTTGGCCACCCTATTGGTGATTTTTTTTTCTTCTTTTTTCCTTTTTAACAGGTCTGAATTTCTTGTTTTCCAGATTAATGACTGCTGATTCTTGTCCTTCCAGGAGATTCAGGCTCCATCTTTCCATATGCTCCCACTAGGCAGACAAACCCATTTAACCTGTTCAAAGGCTGAGCACAGTGGGCTGTTTGTATTGCCTTGTGCTCCATTCCCCTGAGCATATCAGTGACCCTGCACCAGACTCACCCAGAATGTCAGTGTTTTACTGGGCAACCCAAACTGGATACTTTCCTGGTCTCACAAGTGCTAAATAAAGGGAAATTACCACTTCCCTGGACCCGCTGTCTGTGATGCTGCTAATAATGCCCACTGTGGGGTTGGCTTACTGCACCTTCAGGGCAAAATTTTGACTTAAGTTTACCTTGTTTTCCACCAGTGCCACAGGTGTTATTCTGCAGGGCTGTTTTGTAACCAGTTGGCCTCCAGCCTGTACTGCTGCATGGGGATAATCTATGCAGGTGCAGGACTTTCCATTTGTGTTTGAGCTTCGTGACGTTCCTATCAGCCCGTTTTTCCAGCCTTTCAAGGCCCTTATGAGAAGCAGACAAACTATACAGTGTATCAGCTGCTCACCCCAAGCTGGTGTCTTCAAGACTGTCAGAGAGTGTACTGTCTCCTGTCATCCAAGTTGTAAGTTAAATTACTTCATTGATCACTGCAGATTGTAGACACAGGATCAATCTCTGTCTTTGAAAGCTGATGCATAGCAATCCCTGTTGTTTTGTGACTTTCTAGATCTTAAATGCTCTTCTTGCAGGGATTCCCTTGCAAGGAGTGACTCAGCGTTGTTGCAAATAATTTCTCCCTGAGTGGCATCGAATTTTATACATTCAAAACATAGTGAAGAGTTTTGCAACGTTTCAGAAGAGAAACCAAAACTGAGCCCGGGTGGCAACCTTTGAGCAGAGGGTGAGCAGGGCAGCCCCGTGCCGAGGTGTTGGCACTGGGAGTGCAGCTCTGCGGGCTCGTGCAAACACCTGGATCGGCACCCGCAGTCCTGGGACAGCAACAGCACCACAGTATGCCTAAATTTCAGATTGTTAATCAGTGGAGACATGTGTGACCATGTATGGCCATCTGTAACCCAGGGAGAGTTAAGGGATGTCAGTTGATAAATAAGGCATTCACTGGGAACACACCAATTTCCAGTTTGTCAGATGAGAAATGGCATTTTTCAGGCTATCTTTGTCAGCAGTAAGCTAGTGGCATTTTTTATTCTCTGGCATTACTGGTAATGTGTGAGCTTCCTACTCATGTACTTGTGCTGCTTGTTATAACATTCAGGTCTATTCTCTCCAAGTGTGGGACACTTCATTGTTCTAGTCATTTGGAGCAGTAATTTATTATTGATTATGCTTTTGCAGTTGAACGATCACGTTACTTTAGTAAATCTATTCTTCACCAGCACATAAATGGATTATTTGTAATGGGACAGCTATGGGTTGCTACTGAATGTGGGTTTTGCAGCTTTAGCTTGAGAATGGTAATTTCCCCATTGCACTTCAGCCTTTGGAAAGGGATTACCATGAGGGATTTTGGGAAACCACAAATCTCTTCATTGCCTGCTGGAGAAAGAAAACACGTGTGAGTGAGGCTGTGGAAAATGACATTGATTATTTTAGGAATTAACAGGGCATGGAAAGCAGACAGAAACTGCCAGTGTAGAGGTGGTGCACAATTCCTCATAGGCTGCTTTTCCTGCAGCAGTGTCATGCCCCTTTCTCTGTGGGCTCAAGGACTCTTCAGACACGCCTGCAGAGACCAGGGCAGCATCCCCTTGGTGCCTGGCCTCAGGTTACTTCTCTGCTGTGACATCTTACAGCAGCATGATGATGACCCTCAGGAACTCAGTGGTTTTTGGGCTTCTCTGTCTGTTTTATCTGCTTTTATGCTTGTTCTGTCAGTGCTCTGGAAGAGAAATAATCCTGACAAGTGTTTGTGCTGCTTGGCATATTAAGCATAAAGAGTGTGAGTGCTGCTGTAAAGCCGGTAGAAATAATTAGCCATCCAGCTCTCTTTGAACTCACATTTTCCCTTAAGCAGGACTGTTCTGACCGTGTGGTAGCCGTGATATTGATGCAAGGTCAGCTGCCACTGAGCTCCCAGCTCTGCTTCATCAGCTCCTCGCTGGTTTTTGGCAGGGCAGTGCTCTCCCTTCACACCTGTGCGGTGCAGGCAGTGGCTGAGAACAGGGAGCCCTTGCTCTACAGAGAGCCCTGACCTGTTTTCAGACTCTGCAAGTCTCCAAGGCCCTTCTAATTCAGTAAGATGAATTCCCTTCTAGAAGATCACGAGGACAAACAAAATGCTTTATTGGGGGCAGGTTTGGGGAGCACCGGCAATCAGTGAGTTAGCCCTGGATTTCACATTGTGTTACAGATTCAGTGATAAAAGTCAACTAAAACAGAGAAATGCTTAGTATTTTTGCAGGAATTATCCTAGGAATTTGTTTAATGTTCGAGGCTGTTACACCACTGTTGTAGTGGAGTGAGTGATCCTTTCAAAGGTTGTGTAGCGCTGGGTGAGGATCTGGCTCTTTTCGTGCTGTTACAGTGTGGGCTCCGTGCCCTGCAGGAGGCAGAGAGCTGAGTTCTGCCCTGCTCTGGCAGCCTGGAGTTTTCACACAAAAGCTGGATAACTTCTCAGCTTTTTCAGAATGTTACTGTAATCTGTGTAGAAGTGGTGCTTTGAGTTTTGGATGAACACACAGGTTTCTGGTTTTGAGCATTACAAAGATGCTGAGTCACACAGGTGAGTTACAGTGCAGCATTTTTCACGAGTCTGTTCCTTACAGAGAACTGCACACAGCTCCCAGCAGCAGGAATGGGAGTGGGATCCCTGAACCTACTGGCATACAAGACTCAAGCAGAAAGCTTCAGAGACATAGTTGATGAAAGTTTTACTCTGGATTTCCCTGCAGTCAGACTCTGGTTCCTATGCCAAAGTCTGCAGTGTAGCTGATGGCTCTAGAATACAAACCCTTTAAGCATGAGGAATCATTTTCTGTTTGCCTTTGTCTCTCTTGAAGTGAGTGCTTCACTTTCAATACTCTTTACTTTTGTCTGCCACCGTTGCCTCAAATGTTTGCTGCTTGATTTTTGATCTGGAATCAATTCATGTGACTCTGAGATATTTATTCTGTAATTAAACAATAACTCTTTCATGTTAATTTTATCTTTTTACAGTTATTCAGTGAAAAAATAAGTGGAGCAGAAGGAACAAAGTTAGATGAGGAATTTCAAGAGATGGAAAGGGTAAGGAAAGTCACATTATGTTTTTCATTATTAAGCTATTGCAGAATCAAAAATGTTTCATGTTTCAAGTGATAGAATGGTATTGTATATTTAGCAGGCAGGGAAACCGCACCATGTACTTCCAAACAGAAATATATAAGGATAAATGCAAATTAATCCTTGAGCCTTGTCAGCTCAGCCAGGGGAGAAGAGACATCCACAAAGACTGAGCAGAGGAACAGGTTCCACTGGCACCTCTTGACAGTGAAGAGAAACTCCTCCAAGAATGGTGCAGAGCATCAGGAGAGACCTTTTTCCACTGTGTGGGAGATTAGAGAAGTTTTCAGTGTTAGAGAGTCTTTGTAAATATCACAAACTCTTCACATCTGATATTATTCATTATAAAAATCTAACTATTTGGGTGAGATTTTTCTCTTGATACAGAATTTTATTTCTTAATTTAAATCCTTTTCCAGAAATTTATATGAACTGTGGAAACTGAAATGTTTGCTATCCACTTATTAGTTGTTTTGCAAATCAAACAATGTTACTGCCAGTTTCTGCTTTTCCAGCTTTTATGTGCTTTTTTAGTTGACCTTGCCTTTCCATGTATATTTTAATGTTCATAGTAGACCTAGGCCACAGCTTTTATTGTTGGTAGATTGGAAATAAAGGTCTTGAATTTTTCATCCAAACAGGTTTCTAGGCTTTGGTTTCTTTGGCTGTGAAATAATTATTTCCTTTTGTGTACATTATAAGGGTAAAAATAATATGCAGGCCTGAAGGCAGAAAATGTGGGTTTTTTTCAGCATTTTATAAACTACTAAATGGGAAGACAGTGCAGACTACTGCTTTAAAAGGCCCTGACCCCGAGATTGTGAGGGATATATTTCATTCTTTTTCACATGTGGAGAAAAGCAGTCTTAGAAACAGCTACTGAGCTGGCAGGAACATGATAGTCTAGCATGTGTAGGCAGTAGTCAAGACTGATGAGCTGGAAAGGCAAGCCCACATTCTGATATAAACCTTCTCTTGTTCCCAGTATTACCTGCCAATCAGTGGGGGGTTTTTGTGCAAAATCCCCTTATAACTATGACATGGCTATTTATGTTAAGCTACAATATTTGTTTTATTTTAAATAAAATTGCATAATCAGCAAGACCAGTATATTATATCCAATAGAATGATCAAGTTTCTAGTGTGCAATTTGCTTTTTGCTGTGTTACTTTTCTTTTTCAGAAAATTGATGTTACTAATAAAGCTGTAACAGAACTCCTGTCCAAATCCACTGAGTATCTTCAACCAAATCCAGGTAGGATAGGAACAGTAGGTCTTGCATGTCAATGAACATTTGTTTTATTACTTGGAAATTAATTCTAGGCGAAGAAAAGCTAATTAGGTTATCACTGTGAGGCTTCTGTCTGGAGTTCTGCAAAGTTCTTCTAAGAAAGTGAGGGAGAGAGAAGAAATTGGCTGTGCTTGTATCTAGTTTGTATTTACTTTCTGCAGTATTTCTAATCAAGGTGCTCACAAGCAGGACCATTCAAAGGAATGTGAGGCTTGGTGAATATCCACAGATGATGACAAACACTCCCACCAGATATTTGCCTGGAGAAACGATGCGCTTTCAGTTAGGAGTAAAAACCAGTTTCATATGACCCATATTGTTGAATGGAATCTTGTTTCAACTTTTGACTATCAAGTACTGACAGCAAAAAACTTCTCAATCTTTTTTTGTCCTTCTTAGCATACAGAGCCAAGCTGGGAATGCTGAACACCATGTCAAAGATCAGAGGGCAAGTTAAAACCACAGGCTATCCACAGACAGAAGGACTCCTGGGAGACTGCATGATACGGTACGGCCGAGAGCTTGGCGATGATTCTATGTTTGGTGAGTTTGGGCATCTCCTCTGTGAATATTTCAGCATAAAGTGCTTTGCAAAATATTACTACTAGTAGTAATAGCTACTGCAGGTAAGAGGGAAAGTTAAGTACAGGGACCAGGGGATGATTGATATAGTTAAGAAACATGATGCTTCTGCACATTTGTCCGCCTCTATTGCAAGTGGGTTTGATAACACTGTTACTGATGCTGTCTGATCATCCTTGTTATTACCATAACTATTTAAGTTTCTAAGCTGCCAAACCTAAGTAATTTAGGGGGATTCTTAGATGCAGTGTATTTCTTTTAACCTTTAAATAAAAATGCTTATGCTATATTTGAGAAGTAAACTAAGGGAAACATTTCTCGTAGAAAAAAATAAACGGTGACTTTAGATTTTTTTTTTTTTAAAATAATGACCTATGCAAATACAGTAGGGAAAACAATAATCCTTTTTGCTCTGATGCCCTTCAGGAAAAAAAGGTAATTCAGAAGAAAAGCTTTCCAATTCTAGTTTTCTGTATGGAACAAGCATAGCTTGCATCAGTTTTTTACTCTTGAAAGGCCTCCGGCAGGTATAAAGATCCTTATTTGAAATGGCTGTTTCGTAAAACAAATTTTCTGCTTTTGCATATCTTGAGATATAAATAGCCTATTCTTTACCATAGGCCTTGCACTACTGGATGCTGGTGAGAGCATGAAGCAAATGGCAGAAGTGAAGGACTCGCTTGATATTAATGTCAAACAAAATTTTATTGATCCTCTACAGTTATTGCAGGACAAAGATTTAAAAGAGATTGGGGTAAGTTTTCCAGGGCAAGTCTTCACTTATGAATAATCAGAGTCAATCAAATTCTACTTTCCTGAGATATTTTTCTTGAGAGCAATAAGGGAAATAAATTTCACTGCCTGTAAGTTTGTCTGGCAAAACAGTGATGAAATCTGTTTAAAATCAATGCCTAGCTATTTCTCACTTATCTAACCTGCTCAATTTGCTATATTGCTTGTAGAGTCAGTACAAAGATATTGAAGAGAATGAGATTCTTTATCTTTTTGCTATTTTATTTTAACCAACATTTTTATTAATGCTTATGAACATGTGAGTGGGCTGTGATGTACTGCTAGTGATTATCCTATCTTACCATCTCTTGTCAGCCTAAAACTGTTTATAATGGAAAATGACTATAACTGTTAAAAAAGGCTATTCAGGGCAATCACAGAATGATCTGAAAAGTGCCATTAAATGTTGAAGTGCCATATGCCTCTGTAGGAAAAATATAGGACACCAAGGTACACATTTTTTGAAGTTTTTCAGTGTTTTTGTTTACAATGTGACAATTCAAAGAAAGCCAGGCTGTGTTTTTCTGAGTCTGTCGATTCCAATGGATTTGGGTAATAAGGAAGTTAAAATCCTGATGAAATGCAGAAATGAAAGTTGGTTTGTTTGGGGTTTTTTTGAATACATAAATGGATGTGAAAAGCATAGCAAAAAGATAGTAATAGTGTGTTGATGTCTGTAGCTGTCTCCTATGATACATAAATGTTTTCAGTTGCGGTTCTTCTGAACTGATAAAAAGAAATTGCTTGATGTTAGTTTTAATGAGCATTTTGTACTGATGCGTTGAGTCCATTCTGTACATGTCAGTCCCATGATTTTTGGCAACAGAAAAGCTTGTGTAGATAGATAGAAGCGTCAAGTTGATACTCAACAAAGACAGCAAGAATACAACATTTGTTGGAGCACTGCTTATGATGGGAAAATAACCCTTTAACTTTTAGCTGTCATATTGCAAGTAATTCAAGTCATAAAATGGAATTACATGTAGAATATGGCAACACACATATTTAGATTGGATCCTGCTTCTCATTCAGAGAATTTGAGGTGTTGCTTATTTATTGAAGTCTGTGAGGTTGATGTCTAAGATCAGCAAATCAAAATGGCCAATACCCCAAGTGCTAACAAATGGCTGTTTATTTAAAATTTCATTCATGTGTGTAGCCCTAGACTTACCTGATGCTGCCTTGGATCAAAGGGATGGGCTGTAGTGATCTCTGAGCCTTGTATTTCTCTCTCTGCCTGTATTTGCATCCATAACTGGAACTTCCTTAAATAACAGTGTGTTTGTTTGGGCATGTCCCGTTTGGTTCTTCTCATAAATGTTCTGTCTAATTTAGCATCATTTGAAGAAATTAGAAGGACGCCGTTTGGATTATGATTATAAAAAGAAGCGCTTTGGAAAGATACCGGATGAAGAAGTTAGACAAGCAGTAGAAAAGTTTGAAGAGTCAAAGGAACTGGCTGAAAGAAGCATGTTCAATTTCTTAGAAAATGATGTAAGTCTGTCCTGCATTTTTGTTTGCTGCAGTACATCCAGGAGGGCAAATGTGAGGGATTGGATAAAGCCTGTCCCATCCTTCACAGAAGGTAAGGTCTAAAAGCAGAAAGTGCCTCTTCCTGCTTTTAGTCTCCTGTCCAAGAAGGACATATTGCACAGCATAAATGGGAGAACTCAAGGATTCAGGAATTTCTTCTGGAGACAGAGTGGCTCAGGCGAGACTGCCACAGAGGTCTTAAGTAGAACAAGCTGAGAGTAGAATGCAGTTTGGTCAGTGACAGGGTGAAAGTTGGGAGATTAGCACAGTCAGAGACCTGCTGCTGAATGGGTATGTACCCTATGCTTTCTGAATTTTAGCTCACTTACAGCCAAAACTTTGCTGCTGTTTTGGAGTCTCTGAATGATTTTTACCTCTGAAAATCATTATTATTACTATTTGGCTCTGAAAATTACTCTAGAGTGAGTTTGTGGCTTGGGCTCAGGTATGTGGACTTTGGCTGAGAGTTCAAGTCCCTCATGAAATTATCTCTAAATAAGGAGCAGCTGTGGTCATTCAGGATAATCCTCTCTTCTCTCCACACACAGAGGAATGGCAGGATGGGCTTTCTCCCATGTAATTATGAAATTGTAGGAAAAGAGAACTGGACCTATTCCAAAACTTTCTCTCCTTTAGTGCAGCATCACAGAAAACACTTACAAAGTTAGAAGTGTGCTGTCTTCTCTGAGCAAACTGCAACAAGGAGGAGCTGTTAAGTGGGAATATTTAACTGCAAGCAGCCTCTCCCTCCATGCACACCCAGTTATAAACTAGCCTGTAGCTCCTAAACTGTAAGTGGGACACATTTGTTACAGCAGGGTATAGGATAAGGTAGTAAGCCTCTTGTTGCTTCACCAGTGCAAGTTGTACGAGGGCAGCAAAAACTGTAACATGCTCCATCAACAATTCCAGCACTGTCCCACTTTAGGCTCTACCAATTGCCTGGTTGCAGTGTATGCGTGTTTTATAATTCTGCCTTCCATAATGAGCTGAGAAATGTTTGAGAGTGTTTATCATCAGTCAAAGCACCACACTGAGGATAAAGCAGTGCAGGAGTTCAGCTGGTTTAGCTGAGCCACGAAAGAACTGATGAGTTACACTTTCTAGTATAACTAATTCTGCCTGTGGGAGGGGGTGAACTGGATGTCCCTTTGAGGTTTTTCCATACCCATTTCCTGTTGTTTCTGTTTAAAGAAAACTGTGTTCTTTCCCTTCCATTTTCCATGCTGACCCAGTCTGTCTGTCCTTAAACTTCTCACTACAGCCTTGCGGTCTAACCCCAAACAGTCTAACTGGGTTTACACAGGTCTTAACTGCAATCACTTCCTTACGACCCTTTCCAGTTCCCCAAGTGTCTCCTTCTCATGGTCTCCTTGCCATGTTCTCTGCTGCCTGTGCTCTGGTTCCCAGCCATCTTGCCAGGTGCCTTTTCTAGGTTCACTCCTGAGCCACATCTTAGGTTTTTGCACAGCTAGTTCCAGACCTCCCACATAGACACTGTTGCAGGCACTTCGTACCAGATCCATCTTCCTGCCTTTCCCACTCAGCCAGTCCCAGGCTCATCTTCCGAAGTGGCTTTTAGTCCCTCCAGTTTCTCTGGCTCTTTCCCAGTTTCTCTCTCTCTTCTAATACACAAATGCATATTTCTCCTGGTTCATAGTTTTCTTGTTTGGACAGTCTTTGTCTATCCATTTTCTCTGACAACCCCATCCAAATCCCAGGCACTTTGTGTGTTGTTCTCAGCTGTTTATATTACTCTCTTCTGACTGTGATGGAATTGTATCAGCTGTTGGTTTGGTTCTATGCATTTTATTCCTCTGTGCTATGTGACAGGGTTTGGCTCTCTTGGAATCCTGGCAGAATTTCTAATGGTCTTTTTAACTGAGTAAAAGCAGACAAAGTATAGCACAAAATTGCCATGGGTCCATAAAACATTTGTAGAAAGCTTACTCATATTTTCTTCTGATCCAATGTCTGAAGACATCATGATGGAATAGAAACATGTCAGACTTCTTGGGGTCTGTCTTAAAGTTGTCTTAAAGTAAGAGGACAAATCTGTTACTGTTCCATCTCCCCATACAGCTTGAACTCTTCAGCTTGTATTAAGGGAATGAGATTATTTGTTAGCTCATGAATAAAAATATTATGATTTTTTTTCTTTCTCCTTCACATTCTCCCTTTCCTCAGCATTCATATTTTTGAACAATTGGCTAATACTTTTTAAATCCAAATAGGTAAATCGTGTTTCATTTATCAGTTTATAAATGCTGCCATCTAGTGAGGTAAGTGCAGATCATTTCAGAGCCATAGTTTGTAAACATTGCTGATAGACACTAATGGGTCTGAGTCACAAGAGCTGTCACAGTGTAATTTCTTCCAACATTGCTGATCAGAAAAGCCCCGCTTTCACCTGCTAAGGGGTCATGTCCCATTAAATGTTTCGGGCTTGGGTGTTGACAGACAGCTGGCTTGGAAGTTGAAAGCAGAAGGGATTTGCACATTGTGAAAGGAAATGACTCAAGGACCCAGCCCTGAGTTAGTGAACTTGAAGTTACACCTCAGTTTTGTTCGGTTTCCAACTGGCAATTTCTTCGATAGAATCACATGTGCTCTTTTCCAACAGCCCCCAGAAGGTACCATGGTCTTTTGAGATACCAGGTCTGTTTTGAATGATCTGTTCCTTCACCCTTCAGCTGAGTGTACTGCAGGCTCCTTACAACTATTTTCCTCTCTGTATTTCAGATAGAACAGGTCAGTCAGTTGGCTGTGTTTGTAGAAGCAGCACTAGATTACCATAAACAATCCACAGAAATCTTGGAGGATCTGCAGAGCAAGCTGCAAAACCGGTAAGACTGAACCCCTCCGAAAATGGAAAGCCAGAAAGTCACTGACGCAGGAGATCTTGCAGCACCAGCTCACAGATGCACATTTGCCGTGCTTTGTGCTGGACTGAACTCCACTGCTTTAAAGCTCTGCCACCTGGCAGCTTCTTGCTGCACTGGGAGACTTTAATGTAAGGCAGGATGTGCCCAGGGAGCTCTGAGTGTGTGCAGGGTCTCTCACATCTGTGGGGGTTAGTGAGGACAGCCTCCCTTTGTTTGGAAGTTTACTTCAACTTGCATACTTGGAGCTGTGTTTTGAAGGCTTTGCTGAGAGGTTGGCCTGTTTTCATTGAGATGAAAGGTATAACAACATTCTAGAGCACATTAAGGAACCAGCCAGCTGGCTCAGAACAGCTGTGCTGTAACAGTGTATGAAAGGCCCAGGTACTCTGTGTCATTCTAAGAGAAGGGAAAAATGCTGCTGTCGTTAACATATTCTTGGAGAACCAGAGACCTGAGTGTCACTGTAACACAGCCAGAGTCGAGAGAACTGTTGGGGGCTTTCAGATCAGGGTGATGTAGTGGCTGTGAGCATTAACAAGAGGATAACCTGAGCTTAATTTCTGTTAAATCTCTTGCCACTCTTCTTTGTTACAGAATAAATGTAGCATCTAGTCGGCCTAAACGTGAATTTAAGCCAAAGCCTGTAATAACTACAACTCTGGAAATTGGTGATAATCAGCAACACAATGGGATTGCCTATAGTTCTTCCATAAAATCATCAGGTAAGTCTGTCAGCACAGAATTAATGTGCCTGTAGATGTTTTGCCAGGATGTTGCTTGAGGTATTCCTTGTACCATAAGAACAATGAATCCGTGCATCTGATTCCAGTATTTCCCAGATTTGGAAATGGAATTGTGAAGCAGGATTCCTGTGAACAACCTCTCATCCATGTGAAATTTAGGTGTGCCATTCTGCTCTGTCTTTTAGGTTTTCTGTATTGCCATTGAGGGTGGGAGGAGAGAGGGAGAGGCACTTGCAGAAAAGAGTACATTTCTTGCAAAGACAGATGCCTGTGGTGGGTGTGTTTGATCACTGTCTGGAGTATCTCCAGGTGCTAATTTTTCTTCACAGTCTCAGACCATGATCAGTACAGGATCTTAAGTATTAGCTGTGTAAAATTCAGAGAGATGACTCCCACCCTTACTGATTTTTATTATCTTTTGCTTTACTGTCCCCTAAATTATGTGTGCATTAATGAAATTGGGTACTTGGGTACCTATTGGTGTGGGCGTAGGATTCCTTCCTTTGATTAGGCCCTAATACAAAAAAAAAATAGTAATTAGTAAGGTTACTCATTGAAACAGCTTTTCCTCATCTCATGAATAAAATTATTTTGCCCTCTCTCCTTAATGATTACAGCCCATGATGAGGTAAGCCCAGTTAAAAAAACAAACCAATAAAAAACCCAAAGAAAACACAGAAGACAACAATGTGCAGAGAAAACACGGAGAAAAAGCCAAATTTTTCCATAAACATTATTTGTAAAGAAAATAGAGGGGAACTAGGGAGCCAAAGTTTGCCTTCTCTACTTGGCAAGGTATCTAGGATCTTTTTCTGAATGCTTTTATTTCTTTTCGCCTAACTCTCCATTTTCCTCTTCCCTCCAGTCTTGTTTCTTTTTAAAGGTTGTTGGGAGAGAAATGAGAGAGCTAAAAGTGAAAGAATAATGCTTGAAGCTGTAACTTCATGCTCCTTCTATGTCTCTTTAATTTTCTTGCACTGTGCTACAAGAGGAAGCTATTATACAATCCATACTGAAGGGGATTTGCAGCAGTTGGGCAGCATAAATCCACCCAGCAAGATCTGATTCCTCAGTTTTGAAGCTCCCCATGCTGCCTGCATGCTCAGAGTAGTTTTTGTGTTGCTGTTAAATGTGGGATGGAGGTAGACAACCCCTTCTGCACATTCTTTCAGGTCAGACCACTGGTTCCTAAGACATGGTACAGGGACACATTTCATCCAAAACACTGGAGCTGTTTCCGTGATCAATAACTTCCTACTTTATGAAAGTAGAAAATCTGTAGCAATTTTATTAAAAATTCAGTATACAATTTCTAGTACCCTATCAATTACTTATGAAGTTACATAGGTTTTATTTTTTTTTGTTTTGCATGTGCAGTGGAGAAAGGAGATTCAGATTCAGCATTTGTATATAAACTGGTGTGTCAGACCACATTACAGTGGTTTATTGTTGCCATCAAGTAATTGATCCAAGATGTCCTTTAAGGGTCATCAATCCTGCTTTTGGGAGAAAGACAGATGATGACTTCCTCAACGTTGCTTCCAGCCCACTTAGTTAAAATAAAATCCCAGTTTTGATGAGCTGAAGTTCAGTGAAAACTGAAAGATAAATGACCACTGATTACTAAGCTAAGGAAGGAGTGAGCCATTTCCCTTCATTGATTCCATCCACGGATTGTTTTATCAACTGTTTGCATATCACTAAATGGATTTCAGTGGAACTGCAGTGGGGTCAATATGTCCAGCTCATAAATGGGGAAACCCTTCTGTTCCTTTTTAAAATCAGGATCATGAAACAGATTACATTTATGGTCTGTGGCTCAGAGATGTGAACCAGGCACTTCTAAGAAAAATGCTAAATATCTTAAGGTCTCCCTGTGATGCAGGGATAGCATTACAATCACCCTATTTTCATTTAGAAAACTGACCTCTTCATCCTACACAAACAAGTATTTTCATGCTTAATTTTCCCTGTTTACACACTGACCCTCTCAAAATGTAGATGTTTAATTTCTCTGATACTTTCACTCAAGTAAGTAGCATCCTGGTATTCAGAGAAGCCATGGAGATCTCCAGGACAGTTCAGAGAAAGCCATGATACTTTCAGCACAACTGCCACATTATAGTTCTGAGCATGGCAGTGACTTTTCCTGTGTTTCACAATAGTTTTTCAAGTTAAATATCAGCTTCTTGGGGCAGAAATCATATTTTCCTTTGTATGGTCTCTAACATGTGGGGATTAGTTACTACTAATGATTTGCACACGTTTGCAGGGCTAGATTCACATAGATCTAATTTTTACATTGTGATTTATTTGGCTGCTGTGAGTAAGCACAGACAAAAAAACCCTGTATTTTAGTTCTAATTCTTTGTTATCCTCATTTATCAGCTGCAGCTGTGAGCATCATCTGGCTCATTTTAGAAATCTTTAATTGCTGTATTACATCATACCTTTCACTTGCTTTGCTTGTCAGGTCTGACTGATATGAAATAAATGGATCTGGTTGCCACGTGCTGCAATTTCACAGAAGTATCTAAGTGTTTACTCACTTCAGCTACAAGGGAGGCTGGGATTAATTATGTTAGTAAGCTTCCAGATCGAAATTATTCCAGTACAGTCTTGGTACCTTATGTATACAACATGGTATAGAGGACAGAGCAAATGCAGGTACAGGCAGTAACTCCCTTTGGGGAAAACAAGCAAACAAAAAACCAATCTGTCATTGAATGGCATTCTGGCTTCATCCTGTAACACTCCAGAAATGACAGACAGTTTCTTGCTTAACCTGGTTTTTGCTGTCCAGGTCTGAGTAGTCTGAAAGTTAATGACAATTCTTTTTTAAGTGTCACAGGGAAGTGTGACAGTTTTAACTCCACAACTAGAGAAATAAAGGAGGTGTGTTCAGAGTTGCAAATTAATATAAGCCCTGTTTACAGAAATAAAAGTCTGGAATTTCTTAGCTGAAGCCTCTGCAATGTATGTGCAAGTATTTAATAGAGAGCAAAAGGCTGGAATGGTGCCAGCAGTTGTGTGATGTTAAGCAGTGTGTGTTGCAGCCTGTCAGGCAGCGCTGCCTCCATTGCCTTTGTCAGGGAAACTTTGTCTCACTGGATTATCCAGTAGCAGCAGCTCCCTGACTCTGATGAAGACCTTGACTGATCCTATAGCCTGGAGTGAAACTGGTTGTGCTGGCTGGGACCATTAGTTAAAAATCTTTCCAGACTGCCACACATTTCTTTTCAGTTCTTTGGAGCTTAAAATGAAGCAAATGTGATCCATCTCATATCAGGTACCTTACTGTCCGAAATTAACCAGCTTGCAATAATAAATTAGCCCCATTGGAGCAGCTGGTGAAAGTGAGGAACTCTTGTCAATTACTCCAAGCGCTGCCTTCTGCTGTTGACAGTTCCAGAGAGCTGGTACCAGCTCTACCTTGGCAGAGGCTGAAAATAACTTAGCTATTTTTAAACACAATCGGTCCCTTTTTGATTTTAAACACAGTCAGTCTGTTTTTGCTGGGCAACTGGTTCATCACTTTTTTTTCTGCTTGGCCTGTTTCAGCAGAAATAGGAGAGCAGGCTTTCACCTGTACCAGTGCATTAGACTAGCCCTAATTTAGGCTGTTCTTGCAAAACTACCCTGAGCCTTCCTCAGGCTGAGCCTGGAGTTGTGACAGTGTTGCTCTGGGGAGGTTTGCTGAGCACGATCTCTCTTGGCAATTTCCTTCCATTGTTATAAATAAAAACTCTCCTCTGTTGCTATAAAGGATAAAAACATACCCACAGAATAGAAAAATAATTCCTGTGTGCCAGTTTTAACACCGGATATCACCCCAATTGTATTATTGCCAGTTAAAAAGCTGCTTTCACCTGTCTGTTCTTGTTGACTGATCACCAGAATAGTTCTCAGCTGGTTTCCTTAAGAGAACTTCTCCTAATTAATTTATCTAGAAAATGCCTGAAAGGTTACTTTTTAATAGTTTTCTATGCATTACCATGATTAACAGATTAAAATGCATTTTTTGCCATCTTAGCTATTATATCTGTATTGTATTATCAATGTTGTGTGCAGATTTAGCCAGTAAAAAATGATTCCTCCTGGGGATTGCATGATTAGCATATGGGATAGCTGGGGGAGAAGGTCCAGACTACAATATTTAAGAATTGTTGCAATGTTCCAAATAAGACCACCTGAATAACTTAGTATTTAAGAGGTTTAACTGCTTAATATAAGTACTGGTGTTCTAGAGGTGTCATGCTACCAGGTGTTGCACTACTGTTTACATGGCAGCAGCATGAAATATTTTCTCTTATTCTTCTTTCCTAAATGTTCAAATTACCAGAATTTAACTTGCATATACTATATATATGTTTCTAAAAAAATCTGTTATGGCTGAACTTCAGTTGAACCTCTGACTAGTCTTTGGCCACAGAGCTAAACTTTACAATTTGAACATTAGATTACATTTAATTATAATAAGTTATTATTCAGCAATATGAATGAGTATAATATATATGTATCTGTACCACAAATCCAAGCCAATTAACACCCCTTCATGAGAATATCTTTATAAAAAGTAACTGCATTTACAAGGTTAACTTCTTTTGCTAATGGTGGTTCTGTTTTATACTTTATATTGTAGAATATACTTTATATTATACTTTGTTTTCCTGTAAATAGATGTACTTACTATTAAATTTGCCTATTATACCATTCATATTTTAAAAGAGGGATTTGGAATGAAGATCTTTATAGCAGGGCAAACAGTGCAAGTCACAAGAACAGCCAGGTCCTGTACTGGAAAACTGTTTTCATCCCTAAAATAGTTTGACAGGCACCATTGTTCCTAGCATAACCTTTGCTGTAGTTCAGATGGATGTGTACAACAAAGGATTTGAGCACTTAGGCTCGGGCAGCAGCAACCCAGAACTGACTGTCAGTGCCCAGGTGAGCTGAGGGTGGAAATGAAGTGAGAAAATCCAGGTGGCTGCCTGCAGGCTGGACTCAGAGCCCCTGCCCTCTAGTGGCATTCACACAGGATCACTGGGCTGCAGTGCCATTTGTTTAAATGATTCCTTGTCGTTTCCCCTGTTGACTCTTCTATTTCCTCAGCTCCTGCCCTTCCGATTCCTCTAGCAGCTGCTCCAGAGACCACACTGGTTTTGACAACTGCTTACTCAAACCTTCAGTTTGAGATAAACATCCTTTTCAAAGGGAAGGCAACTGGGAATGAAAATGGAGTAGCATCTGAACTTAAGGGGGAAACAGAATTGCACTTTAAACTTATTATCACTAGTCTTGTATTTTAATATGCAGAAACACCAGATACTAATGGGCAAAAGCAATGGAAAAACTGTTGACAGGACAACAAGGCTCCATTTTTGACCCACTGTTTCATACTTAGTGACTGGTGGGATGTTGTGAATCTTGATTAATATGGTTGTTTTTTTCTGTCACTGGGGCAGGTTCTTCAGTGCACATGGATCAGCCTTGCTGCCAAGCTCTCTATGACTTTGAGCCAGAAAATGAAGGCGAGCTTGGGTTTAAGGAAGGGGACATCATAACTCTGACCAATCAGATTGATGAGAATTGGTATGAGGGGATGTTAAATGGAGAGTCTGGCTTCTTCCCCATTAATTATGTTGAAGTGATAGTTCCCTTGCCTCAGTGATTGTGTCATTCAAGCTGTGAACATGATTTCATGACTGAAATGGATTCACAAATGTTTTGTCAGTGTGGCATTCTGTGAAAGCCTTGCTATTTGACTGACTTACTGACTTTTGTATGCGTCTTTTTAAAATGTATTTATTTTATATTCAAAAAATATTCACCTTCCCTGATTTGTCAACCTGCAAAAAAACCCATACCTAGTTTTTTTGCTTTGTGCCTTGAAGATCACTGTATGAAGTGTTTACTGGTAGCTCACTGTTGTTCCAAAAATGCATTTCCTCGCTCTTATTGTATGTGGATTTTTTTTTACCTTTGGCTGCAATGATTTTACTATTGAAAACCATTTTTAAACATACTGTTAGTGAAGCTAACTGTAACCAGTTCCTAAGTTACTGATGTCATTGAGCTCTTTTCATTATCACACTGTAATTTATTGTAAACAAATTAGTACATCTTTCACATTGTACGTTGACAAAAGGCAAAATGGTTGTTGTCAATATTATGATGATGTTGTACTAAGTACAAGTTCTCAGCATTGAAAATTCCTATAATTTACTGACCAAACTGAATAAATATTGCTGTGGGCTAACAGTGACTGCTGCTTCTATACCTATAGTTCTGGCACTTGTTTTTGCGCTGGAGGTTGCTTTTGCTGAATATATCAGCTTTCAGTGACAAAAACAATGCTACATTACAAATGGATGAATAAAGACAAAGTATTAGTTCTATAACACCTCAAGCACTGAATTCTAACCATCTTGCCCCCTCTCTACTGATTGTTTAGCATTTATAATGTCTGATAACATCCAACTATCATGGGAACATCCAACTATGAGGAAAACAATTCGCACAATAGGATCCATTGCACATCAGAGAATTGATTCTTCTATGTGTGCCTTTATAAAGGTTGCACACAAGAGAAAGAAACAAACTATATAGATTATTAATTGAGCAAGTGTAAGTGGATCTTGTCTCCTGGACTGTTGATGATGTGCAAATATCCAGTGCTGTTGCTGTTTCCTGCTACTCAGCTCTTGCCTAGCAGCTGCTTAACACCATCCTTCACTGGTACAGTGAAAAGGTTTTATGTGAAATATTGAATATTTCTCTTAAATCAAAGTCCAGCTTTATCTGAAATGAGTGATTAATATAAACAGGAGAGCAGAGTAATTGTGAAGGTTTCTGCAGTTTTATTACTTTGGTTCAAAAGACTTCACTCAAATCAATGAACAAACAGACCTTTATTATTTAATTTGGAAATATTTAAATCCAAGACTGCTTTTTATATACATGAAAAATATCTTTAATATTAAAAAAGTTTTAAGAAATCAAGATAAATACAACAATGTTATAGCAGCAGCTATTTCTATGGTTGTAGGTGGAACAAGAATTTGGATCTGCTACAATGCAAGTATTGAACCAGCATCTAACTCTTGATGTCTCAAAACCAGAACTTTTAAGTAATACAAGAGTTTAAGTTAGCCTAAGGAGAGCCTCACCTTAACACCTGCATCCTTAGCACCAAGCAGGTCTTGAGTTTGGAACCGAAGACTTTTGACAGTCAAAACACTATTCCAGCATTTAGAGAAATCTGCAGGCTCAGCTGCTCCCCTCCTGCTCTTAAGTAGAAGAGTATTTGTAGTGGCTCATCCAGGTCCTCCTTTTGCCCAGGGCCAGCAGGTAAGTTTAGTGAAGAGAGGCAAAGAGTGACTGACTGCAGTGCCCCCTAGTCTGAGTGCCTGGTTCTGAGGGTTACAGGACAGGCTGTTCATGGACCCAGAGCTACCAGCACTACAGCAAATTGCACAGTGGCCAATAGTATTGCCCCAATACACCCACAACAGTGCTTCAGTCCAGGGATTCAGTACAGTAAGGACTCTTAAGAGAAGCTGCTTTGATGCACCTTTCACTACAGCTGGTGCTTTCTAGTTCTGATGTTTGTTTTAGCCTGTTTTTCTTTCTAGCCCCTTAAAAAGCTATTGTTGGGACCATTCAAAGAGTGCCAACAGCACTAATCACAGTACCTGCTCTACTGGAATGAGATGCTTTTTCACATTTACAGGATACATTTGTCCAAAGTTAAGGTTGGCACAGCTATGCTGTGATGTACTTTATCTAGGAATATACAATACTGAAACTGGGTGATTCCCAGGTCCTAGAATATAAAAACAGTACATTTTTAACAGGCACAAATATTTTTTACAACTTGCTCTTAATTTTAAAGTCTTTCACTCTAACAAGTGCTGTAGACCAGCTTTCATATATTTCTGCATCAGGGCCTGAGCAGGAAACATTTCATACACTCTTCAGGACAATATTTTACTTTAGACTTGCTCAAGGTGCAAGCTAGGATGTGATCTGTCCTGTTTTCCACTCAGGCTTAAAAGAGAAATTACCTTTGGAGAAACACCATATAAGAATATTGAGAAAGCTGAGGCAGCCTCATCTTCATTGTCAAGTATTTAACATCCTTCTAGGGCACATGTTTAGAAGCTTTATAAACTGTGTCCCTGTGTCAGCAGGTCATGGAAACTAGATCTTTGTTAAAAGTAAAAAATAGCTTCACACAGAGCTTGCATTCTACTGCTTTTTGTATCAGTGAATCCAAGGACAGGGTCCAGTATCAGAAGGTAGGAAATTCCATCATGTTATGGACACTGTTTCTTACAAAGACATCAGATGTGATGTGAATTCCAAGTTCCAGATATTGCAGAAGATACCTAAACACATACAGTCTATGCCACCTGAGTCTGAGCGGTGTTTTCAGATGATTGTCTCTTTGTCCACATTACATGACAGAACAGCTAGGATCCTCATTTTGCTGCAGAAAGAAAACAAGATATTGGGCTAATCAGAACATGCACAAACTTTTATTGCTGGTTACCTACCTGATCCTTATATAGGCGTGGAGGATTTTTAGTATTTTGCAGATTTAGTTAATAAAGCAAAGCAGATTTTTCAAGAGAAACAGTACGTGAACTGTACTAGATGGTTTGCGGGTGGGGAGAAAGACTACAAGCTCCTAAGGATTTGAGGCCATGCAGCACATGAGCCTGTCCCTTCCTTAATGAAAGGCTGTCAGGCAATCCATCACTACCCTCAGTTCCCAAGCATCAGAACTTCACTGGCATGCACATTCATGCTGCCTTAGTTAGGATGGCAAAAGCAGAAGCAAAAAGTATGGAAACCCTTCCTTGCTTTAAAGCACAGCATGCATTCTTCTTGTCATTTTACTGTATGCCAGAAATTAACTGTTGTTCACTAAGCTGCCATTTCAGTTCTACCAGTGCAGCAGGAGCACATAGATACCAAAGTTAAAAGTCTGATAGGAATTCAGCAAACAGTAATGACATTAACATTTGATTGGAAGTATTAGAATTGATTCTTACCATAAATGTCACACAACTGTATTGTGAAGTTACTAATGAAACAGATTAGAAGGGTAAGGAAAAAAGTTACTTTTGCTTTCCATCACTGAATACCAAACAAGCCATTCAGTGAACTCAAAGATGCCTTTTAATCTAAAAAGCCACCCTGGAGGAGAGGCCCTACTCTGAATATGAAAAGAAGCTTAAATCATTAAGTCTCTTCAAGAGCCTAAAGCTTCCTTTGACCATTTTGGTGTGTGCTGGGCATTAAGAGCCTAATGGGCAGAACAGCATTATAGAACCCCTCTCAGTAGCCTAGTTAACAGGATCTCACCATCCTTCGGTGAGACTGAAAATATTACAAGAATGCACATGCAAATCAGGAGACTGATAAACATCCTTTAAGCCACATAGTATTGTGGTAACATATTTACACAGACTTTCTTCTTGAAAGAAGAAAAACAAAACACCAAGCAGCAGTAACTGCTTGTTCTTAGGCACATTTTCTTCAGAAAGACAGTACACTAAGGTACTTTTAAGTTAGTTTTCAGAGATATATTATGGAAATATCTAGGAAATGATGGTGGGAGCTTTAAGTGCAGTAAGATGCAACTTCTCCTTATAACTGTGTAGGATCAGTTTTAGGAAAAGCTGTGGTAGCTCAACATGTGTCAGCAGGAGGGAGAGTTTTTAGCTTGGCATTACCTTGCACATGGGGCCTTGAAGTTTGTACTAGCAAAGGGGATGTAAGTTGGTTGCCAAGGGTTTGTAAGTATATTCAACTTAAATTCACCCTGAAGTTATCTTAAGACCAAGTCAGGGACACTGTGGGATGAGTGGGATGAAGTGATTTATCTGACACTCCAAAAACCGTGTTTGCATTCTGTTCTTGGGATAACAGCTTCTAAGTTAATTCATAGTCAGATATTTAGATGAAACAGACACTAAACATTGTATTTTTCAGTGGGTCAGTAATAAGATAGTAAATAATTAATGCTACTATTTGAGCATATTCAACCAGAGAAAAGCAAAACATTAATGGCACTTCTGATGAAAAGCCATGCAAGCTTCATCCTACATGGGACAAGAGACTGCAGCACTACCATGAAGCAAGTTTGCTGTGAGATGACAAGCATGATCCTCACCATCTCACCTGCTTAAGGATGCCCACAGGAACCACTGTCATGAAACCAAACAACATTTCTTTTTTCTTCTTCTTTTGGTCTGACATCAAGAAAGACATTAGTAGTTGCAAGATACAAATAGTACTTGAAGTATGTTCATTTAATAAGGAAAAGAAGTGGCCATTGAATGACTCTGCTGATTACATACACTTAAACTTCAGGCATCTTACCTGAGATGGAAACTCCATTTCACTTCCAGTTATTTCTTCATAATCATCATCTTGCTCACTGCTCTCTTCTCCTCTGGGTACAAACATTATCTTCCTCTCTGCAAGTTCCTAGAATACAATTGAATTACCACCAAGAATCCTCAAGGATTAAGAACAAGCAAGTTTAATATTAGGACAGTAGAAGCTATTTACTATTTCACTTACCTCACCATCATCTGTGATAAGTGTAACATCAATACTATCCCCACTTCCCCAAGACCTCTGAGACTTCCAGATCAGGTCACTGGGACCTGGGCTTACACCAGCAGCTGCACCCCAGATCTGCAACAGATTTAGAATGAGCTTCTGAAGAATCTTTGTAGTTAATCAGGATTCAGTCTAACGTGTAACTACCAGGTATTACAATACCAAATATGTCCTGTCACAGAAACTGAATCACTGTGATCCCTGGCAAGTAAGTTCTTTTTAGGACCACCAAGAACAGTGATTTTTTTTTTTTAACTGAAGACTGTAAAACACTTAGTGCAGAAAAAGCCGCTAACACCTTCTACCTGCTGTAGAGGTAGCCCTGCTTGGCACGCATAACATTTGAGTCACAGAGCCAAGCCATAGTCAGACATGCTCAAGGCAACAATTTGTGTGTACATGAGCCTCTCTCCCAGTCACTCATAGATCTCTTAAGCAAGCTCCTGCACAGGTTGGAGTAGCAAATGTAGCACTTTGGTCTTTATCACTATCTAAATGTGCTTAGAGTATGATTTTAGCACTGATACTTAGCTTACTACTATACTATACTTGGGAACCCCAAGAATAAACTAGAATACAATGATTCTGTTCACAATTAGAGCACATTCCAATCAGGGATGATCCAGGTTCAGTACAAGCTTTAAAGAAAACTTAATTGGCATTTCAGATCAAGTTGCTGCAAGGAGTTTTTCTCCTTATCTCTCACCACAAAGAACTTTAATTCTTCAGGCACTTGCAGCATCACTTTAGTTTTCCACATTACAGGAAGCTCTATTGCCATCTAAGTACAGAGCTCTGAGAAAGTTTGACAAAACCACTACCTACTGTAACTACTTGGCCTGCCTGAAGAGTGAACCGCGAAGGAAACTTGTAAGTAACATCTGACACACTTCCAATATGTCGTCTCAGCACCCATCCATGTAGTGGTTGATCCTGTGGGACAAGGAATTTCACTCAGCATTGCAGACCAACACCATATGATGCAAATACAAGGTTCCTACCAGACTCAGAGGTCAGTTTTAATCCCACTCCTGTAGCACACAAGAATCTGACCAGTTTTAAGGGAGCAGTCTAGTTTCCATTACAGCCTGTCTCTGTTTTCTCCCTGTACTTTAAGATTAATCTTAGTCCCACAAGTTAAGCCACACCTATTTCTGCCTCCTGCTGAAGAGGAGTCATGATACTCTTTACCAGGGAAATTCTGATAAGTTTGCCACACCCACCTACCAACTTGAGCCCTACATATAAAATACAGTGGCCTGTGAAGTTTTAAAGCATCTCAGGCTCAAGTGGCTAGCCTACAAGCCACATGTTTTGAAGCCCTGATAATTAATTCAGTAGTTCTGTGTTTGCAAGCTAAACTAGTCAAAGAACTAACTAATTGGTCAAATAAACCCTACATATGGATTAGATATCATCAACCTATTCAAACTTTTAGCTGTTTTAAGTGATAAGAGGCTGTCATGATCCAATTTACTAAGCACCCTATTTAGTTCAGCAAGGATAAGCAGTACTTCTGATAGTGCTAGCCTGAATCTGTTGACAAACACAGCTGAAGGTGCTAGATTTCTACATGACAGAACCCATTACACCTCCACCCAAAAGCACTTCCCAGACAGCCCTGTGAACAGAACACCTGCAGTACCAAAGCAGACAGTCTCCAGTCTGTCACTAAGCTAAAGTCATTCACAAACAGTAGTACTCTGCAATGAAGGCCATGCAGACCTGAAAACAAACGCACCACATTAGAGTTGTTTTTAAGCCTGACAAATTTCCCATCTGCATCAATCTCTTCAATAGACACACTTCCAGAAGCTGAGGCATGCTGAATAGTCTGAAAGGCAGCACTGCGCTCTCTCCTTTCTTTCATTTTCCTTTTCTTCCCATGCAGGAACCGCCGGCCCTGACTTGTTGCTGGAGTTGCCATGCTGCGTGAAGATAAACTGGGTGACAGCTTTAGCCTAGGAGAGAGTCAGATAGCATTCACTTGAATACCTGATGTGCTTTATTTCCTCCCACTATATCGAAGCCTAACAGCTTCCTATACCCAAGCTTTCCATGAGGTCTTGAATATAAGATTGTTTTTATTGGCAAGAGTAGCTAAGGCTTGTTAAATTTGGAAGACAGCCCCAGCCCTAAAGTCCAGAGCCAGCTTATATTGATAAGAAAAGACTCCCAACTGCAGTAAGTATTCCTTTAAAGTCTCTACAGACAAAATCTTCAGTGAAAGTAATTTTAAGTATTTGAGCCTGCTTAGCATGTATTTAGAGTTCATGTTCTCACCAGGCAAGTGAGATACCATGTCTGGATACATGAGAGTTGATAGTTTCTCAGTTTCATTCATGGAACTTGAGCACTGTCTTTGATATATCTTTAAGATGTAGTACAAAACTTTGAGAAAGTGGAGGAATGTCTAATGGATCTTTGAGTTTTATCAGTTGGGTTTATCAATTTATTTCATCTTACATGTGTTAGGTGTGGAATATAAATACCATCTACAGATTATGCTTCAATATCTAAAATTGCTACACTGACATACTTAATATTTGTTTCTTGTCTCCTCCACATTCTGAAGGTATATAGTTAATGCAGATGTCTTGGATGAAACTACCCCTCATATGAAGATCTTATCATAGCCTACCTCTGTTCCTCTCCTTCCAACATCTTTCTGTAGGCACTTATTTCCAAATCTAGAGCCAGCTTCACATCTAAAAGATGCTCATATTCCTCCAGCTGTGCTTGTGCCTGCCTCTGAGTTTGTGCCATTTCTTCCTCCTTTTCAGCCATACGCCTTCGATGGAGATCACGGTCATAATCCAGCAAGCCCTGTAGCTCCTTTATTTTGCTCTCCAAAGCAACATTCTAAAAGGAAGGAGATGGAAAAAAAATAAATCAAACCATAACTAAAGACTAGAGAGAAGAGGCCAACATTTTGAATTGAATACCTAAATTAAAATACTAAGGTTATACAAATAAAGACAGCACCTGGCTTTGATACTGATTAACTTGAGAGACCAGAGTATCAACTCTCTTCCTTGTTTCCAACAGCTCCTCTTGAGCAGCACTGGCAGACTCACTATTTCTTCTTGCAGTTAGCTGGGCATTCTCCACCTGTGGATAAGTCACTGTTAGTAATGAGTTGTATATTACCATAAATTTTAAGGAAGGAAGGAAAACCAAGGAATTTTCATCTGTTACATCTGGAAATAGTTATGTTTTACTTAAGCATGTAGGTACCAATGAAGTCCATCTCAAAGTTTTTCATTGCTTTCCAAGGAGGCTTATACAAGTTTGACATTTACCTCAGAAAAAGTAATCAATAATCAGGTAGTGAAAATTTCTGGATTTGGACATTTCAGTTAGAGATGCATGAGGTCTTTGTATAGATACTAGGTAAACTGATTCTCCAAAGAACAATAGAGAACATATTTAAAAGCTCCTTGTCAAAGCATAGGGCTACAGGACATTGAGTGTGCATATCAAACTATTATCATTCCTCCCCAAAAGGTCTGCACTAAAGAATTCCTGCAACACTATACGCAGCATTGAATTGCTCTACAAGTAACTCAATCTTGAGACTTTCCAAGAAAGGATAAAGTGCTCCTACAAGAGGCAATCACAAAATTTCCAGTTAAGACAGAAGCATCCAAAGGAATTCACTGAATTGACATTTAAGTTAGAGTATAGAAAAAGTAAGGCTTTATTCAAAGACTGAAATTGCTTAATACAAATATAATACACCTTGGTCCTGAATTTGTCAAGTCTGAAATACAATCAGCTATTCCTAATCACTCCCCAAAGGGATAGTATCTATGCTTGAAACAGTTTTGTTTGGGACCAAATGTTTGCAGAAATCCTACTGTCTAATCCAATGCTGCATTGAAATTCCTCAACCCATGCCAAGAAGCTCCACAGTGAATGCAAGGGTTCCATCAAACAGGCTATTTATGCTAGCATGACTTTAATTATGTCAGGGTACAGGGAACTTCAGCTTTGTTTTACTGTCATCTTTTACAAACTCACCTTTGCACTGAAGGTTCGCTCCAGCTCCTCTTTGTATCCTTGAATTTGTTCTTCATGCTGTTTTCTGAGCCCCTGCAGAGCAGCTGTGAGCTTACTCTCCAATTCTCTCTGACGGCCAGATTCTACTTCTGCTATCCTGCTCTCATGGACTCTTTTTGTCTCCTTGAGCTCCTAGGAGAAGAAATTTCTCAGGGAATAAACAACCCAGTACAGTTTGAGACTGGATGAAGTGTACCAGCTTCACAAGTCCTTCACTATTGAAGCAGATTTGCCATTGAGTACACAGTAATTCATCTTCATTCAAGTGAGGTTGTTTTGCCACCTCACTGCCAACATTAAACTAATAAATGCAGTAATTCATATTTAATTGTAAGTCTAATTCTTCGAACCAGACAGATTCTGAGTGTTTTGGTTTTTTTTGTTTGGTTGGTTTTAACTTAGAGCATATGCATGTACACTTCAGTTTCTTTAAGCACTGTTAATTTACCTATTCTTGTTTTATTCAAAGAGTCATAGCAGTTGGCTAGAGAAATCAGAATTCACTTAAACCACACAGTTCCAGATTGCTACCAGCAAGAAGGAAGCTGGTTTACATTCATATTTTTTTTTTAGTTCTATATACTGACTTCTCGCAAAAGTTACCAGACACCTTTAAGCGTTAAAGGAAGTTGGAAACACAAGTTGCTTATTGAAGGAGATTAACTTCTTCAATTATTTTAAACTTCAAGCAAACATCTGGAATCATTTAACAGTAGCTGTAATATATGCACTTTCACTTACACAAAGTATTATATTGGGATTGTAATTATCTTTAGAAGAGCAGACTGAGAAAATTCTCTTACATTCAAGATACCTATTGGTACTATCCTAGTTAACATGAGTACTTTCTTGGAGTCTTACTACTTTGGGGATTCTATTAGCTCATGGGCTGCCATAGACTGGCTCAGCTAGTTACCTTTTTAAGCATAAAGCCCATCATAACATTGCTTTTAAGTACATCCATGGACACCTAAAAAAGTTTCTTGTTAATAAGCTAAAACATACATCCTCATGAAGGCGCTTCTGGAACGTCATTTCTTCCTGCAAACTTTTCATATTATTTTCTAGATCCACCCTCCTCAGCATTTCACTATGGAGATGCTTTGTAGTATCTTCCAGTGACAGATTCAGCTGGAAAGGACAGACAACAGGGTTATCAAAATTAAGAGAATTTTTTCAAATTAAACCAGCCAATTTGTTACAGACCATTCAACTTCATTCCCACAGCAACTAAAACACCCTGCTTGAGTGAAATGGGTTCTTCTAAATTCTTATTTCAGTGGGATCCAGAATGTTAGCAACAGATAGAATCCTATTGAATTGTTATGTAGACCGATTTCCCACAGGCAAACATACAGCAGCCCTTAATGCCACCAGCTGTTTGACTCCTCAAAGTGCTCCCTTCCATGACATGGTAGAGAATTCTACCGGGACTATGGCAGTACTACACATTTCAACTTTTGCTTTGACCTTAGAACAAGAAACATCACAAACTGTGGTCATGGAATTAAAGGTACCTGCCAGAGGTGGAAGTTTTAAGGAACCAACTACCCATTTGCTTTCAGCAAGGTTGTGGAAATCTTTGTCTGCCAGACACTGCCATAGTTAATGGGTTTTCCCTGCTTTTAAATATCAATAACTAATTGGGGGGAAAAAGGAAGCAAAAACCGCAGGAACAAAAGCAGAGTTTAAATTCCAAGAGCACATCTTACAGTGAGTACTTCATCCTTTAATTCCCGGAGCTCATTCTCCAAAGTGCGGTTCTCGTTCAGGGCTGTTGCCAGGTCGGCTTCCTTCGCGTTCAGCTGAGCATCGAGGTCTCTCATCCGCGCCTGGGCCAGGTTTAAATCTGTTTCTTTTTTTGAATTCCTGCAGGTGGAAGTTTGACACTGGTAAGTTGCAGCTGGTGAGGGAGGGTTTGTTTTCAATGTGTTTGCCTTCAGAGGGGTCTGTGGTGAAACAGAGAGGCGTCATGCTCACGGCGAGAGCACCGGGTGGATGTGAAACAAACAGGACAAGCCCCCCGCAAAAACATCATTTGTTTAACCCACAGGATTCCTGACCCATTTTCCAGCTCGTTCTGCGTAAATCCTATGCGGAAGCCTGCTATTTTCCACGGCATCCCAGCCGGAGAGGGAAGGCACAGCACAGAGCCCCGGCTCCACAGGGAGGGATGGCCACGCTCAGTCACCAGCCTTCAGGGACAGCCCCACAGCAAAGGCTGCCACGGGCTGGGCTGGGCAACTGTCCGGGGGACCCTCAGGGGCCGGGAGTGCCCCTCACACCCTGGGTCAAAGAGGCCCCTCCTGCCCGGGATGCTCTGCCCGCAGCGCGGACGGAGCTCTGTCCCCCGGCCAGCCCTGTGAGATGCTCCCACAGCCCCGACAGCCACCCCTCCCTCACAGCACCCCCGTGAAGGGCTGCCAAGCACCCCTCCCTCCTGCTCTCCACAGCGGGAAAGCAGCTCTGTCGCGGGGAGAGCCCATCTCCACACCAGCACCCCCGGGCATCGCCTGCACAGCCAGCACGTTTGTGTTGCCAGCTTTGCTTGGCACTGCAGAGCAGAAGTGCTGGGCCCACAGCAAGCTCATGTCAAAGAACACAGTGATAACTCCTTCCCCAGGCTGCTCCAGCTTTTAAAAATCCCTGCGATTGCCCTGCCCTCTATCCAGTCCGAGCTCCCACTCAAAACTCAGGATTTGAGACTGCAAAGAGTAAAAGTCCTCAGGTTGTTTTGGCAAAATCTCTTCTGCCAAGTGGCAAAGTTGTGTTAGTTCGTACAATGAGTTTTCCAGTGGATAACTGAGCAGACCAGTTGGAGAGAGTCCAAAGCAATTCTGCAGGATTGATCAGCTCTAGAAAGCTTGGACTGCAAGGAAAGATTGGAAAAAACTAAGGGTTGTTTAGTCTAGAGAACAGAAAAGTGACAGGAGACAGAACAGTCTTTACATACATGAAGGGAATCTGTTTTCCATGTCTGTTGTGGAAAAGACAGGAAGCTGCAGGCTTAAATTGCAGGGAGAAATATTCGGATTAGATGTTAGTGAGGGGAAACTAATAGTATTTCAACACTGCAGCACACTGCCTGGGGGGGTATTATGGAACCTCCATCATCTGGAATTTAAAATAAGGCTTGCACAAAATCTGCTGGAAGGGATGCAGGTATGGCTGGTTCCAACACAGGCCCAGGGCATGTGGCTATGTCAGATTCTTGCTCAAGACCTTTTCTAGCACTGCTCTACAACCTTGGTTGATTGTGTTTTGCTAGCAGAGGTTATTTACTCTTTACCCAGACGCTAGGAGAAAAGTAGCTCTACTAACAATGAAAAATAGATAATGTGCTGTAGTTTTAGTATTTACAGGTTTCTTTCTTTTCTAGGTATTTACTTTCTTTTTGGGGCCTCTGCTACTACTACCACTTACTATATTACATACGATATTAAGTACATCAATAACACTACTTAATAATATTAACTGTTTCATCCTACAATAATGTAAACGTCATTCTACAATCAAAGTACATGCAAAACAAATTCCATTACTATCTATGTTTTAACAGTCCACTTTCCCATGTAAGCCTCTGACACCCAGGCTCAGGTTTCCTAGATTCTTTCCTGACAAATAGAGTTTTCAAAGAACCCTAGAGTAAGTAATTTCATCTTTAAGAACAATAATTTAAAGAGTGTGACTTGGACAAGAGCATTTGTTACCTTTTTAAACAAAGTTTGGGGTTCTCAACACCACTGTACACCACCATGCAGCAAGCAGTGACAGCTACGGTACTGTGCAACATTCCATATACCAACCCTTCTCGGACTAAGTGTGACTTACTGACTATCAATTACAGGCAAAAACTTTGAGGCACTGCCAATCACGTTCCCTGTAAGTCAGGATGTCACATATGCTTGCACTGGAGAATTCAAATAATTTTACCAGAATATTTCAGGTATGTGTGAAACAGACTCCATTTTGTTGAGACCAGAGGACATGAACAACACATACAAAACTCATTCTTACAGCCTCAGCTGCTACTCCATGTGTGTCAGGTTCAGCAGTAAAATGAACATCTATACTCCCTGGTGCAGAAAAGAATTGGTCTTGTTTCTCTCTGCTGTATTACGGTAGTTGGTTTGACCTTCCTCAGCCTCTGAATTCAACCAACTGATATGCTTATCTACAACTCCTCCACTCAAACATCCTTGGCCTACTTCCAGTTACCATTGTTTAAATAGTAAGGAAAAAAAACCCAGAAATGCAATCAGTGTATTGCCATCAAAAACTTTGAGTCTCTTAACTGGTAGTTAATCAGAGTCAATAGTTAATGCTGTTGGGAAATTATCTAGTGACACTCCATCCTATAAGAACTAAATAACCACCAGGTTACTTAAAGGGTGTATATATATATAAGGGCACAATACCCTCAAAGTTTGTTCCAAGTCATCTGAGACATTTGCAGTTAAGCAGCCCAGATACAACACACATTAATATTAGGACTTCAGTCTAGTCCTTTCAGAGGCCAGTACATACAGGGTATCATTTCCTATGGCTGTAAATTTAACCACTTCTAAGACCTAGTTACTGTAAAGAAAGAAAAAACCAAAACAAACATTCTAGAGGACTGCATACCTGCCAAGTCTAAAGCTTTATAAACAAAACCAGAGTTATACAAACACAAAGAGCAGCAGCAAAGTTTTAGAACAGGCCTCTCTCCTCATTACCCCTCTCTTCATTGTCCAGTCAAGTGGCTGGTTAGATTTATGAAACAGATCTGTGAGCCAAAACCCAGCATGACTGAGACAAGCCCAACAACAACTATGCAGCAGAAAACAGAAGCTTAGAGTAAAAACATATTTTATTCCCAAGAAGAACAGCTACTGAGCCTATGTGGGGGCAGCACTTGCTCCACAGACAAGCTAAAAGAAAAAGCTGTGCCTAAGTTTGCTACAATACAAGTTTATAACAAGATGTAGGAGGCCTGTGGACACCTAAATTATTACAAGCCTGCAATTGATATAGGGGTACAATGAGGCATTAAAGTAACTAGCAGTGCTAGTACACTGTGTATATCCATAAAGGAAGCTTGGTAGGATTGGACACTTGTTTCTTCCCCTTCACTACACACCTCTTCCCTCCTTCAAGAGGATGCAATTGCACTTATGTTGGGCCACCCCTTTTTTCCAGGCTTGGCAAGACTGGACAAAAATGTGATTCCAGGCTCAGGATATGCAGCTTGCATGAGTCCAGCTGAAACAGCAGGCAGCTCACCCTAGCAGCATATAAATGCAGACCAAAAAGCCACTGGGAAAACTTCTATGCAGTACTAAGCTAGACCAGGTAAACTATACTGCTCCCAGGACTGCCCTCTCTGTGCACTGGCCTCTTGCAGCCCAAAAGAGATGTGCACTGACTCCATACAAACACTCCTTCCACTGCTTCCACAACTTTCTAGATACTTTCCAGCATCTTGAACATTTGTAAACACAGGTGTGGTACCAAATCCATGCAGCTGTCCATTCATATCCCATAAGGGCACACAGAACACCAACTTCTGATAGAGCCCCATGCTCACTGCAGGTGAAGTGACTTCACGGCACTAGGGCAGGAGGCACTCCCATCAGTGTCCCTACATCCCACCTTCAGAACACACATCCGAATGTCTCCTAACCCAAGGCATTCCAACCCCAGAGACCCTTTCGGGTGTCACCCCTGCACGACCTCTACACCGAACATCCCTGTGCGCTGCCCCCAAGACACACAGCTCTTGCCAGCAGCATCCCCTTTCTCCTCACCCCGCAGGACCCCCAAAGGGGCGGCTCCCCGGGGTGTCCCCGGCCAGGGAGGCCTGCTGGGGGCCGGGACACCGACCTGATGTGCAGCTGCCGGTGCTCCTCGCCAATCTTGCCCAGCTCCACCTGCAGCGTGGCCCGCTCGATGGCGATGTCGTCCAGAGCCCGGCGGGCGTCGGCCAGCTCCGCCTCGTAGTGCAGCCGCAGGCAGCCCAGCTCCCGGTCGCTGCCCGTCTCCTGCTCGGCCAGCCGCTGCTGCAGCGCCGAGTTGTCGGCCTCCAGCGCCTGCACCCGCTCGATGTAGACGGCCAGACGGTCATTGAGCTGCTGCAGCTCCTCCTTCTCCTGCAGCCGGCTCAGCCGCGCCGGGCTCAGCGGCGACTCGGCGGGGCGGCCGAGGGAGCGGGTCCCGGCGGCCGGAGAGGGGGACAGCCCCGTGGCCATGGCCGGGGACAACTCTGTGGCCATGGCCGGCCCCGCTCCGGCCGGGCCCGCCCCGCGCAGGACACACAGCGCCCGCCGCCGCCCCGGTATAAATAGCCGGCAGCTGCCGCCGCAGGGTGGGCAGCTTAAAGGGCTCGGGCTGTGCCCGGGCGATCGAGATCTCCTATGGAAAACAGACTTTTTTTTTTTTTTTCTTCTCCTCCTTCTTCTCTTCCCTGCTTTATCTTTCACACGTGTCTTGCTGCATCTCATCAGTCCAATGGTGCTGCCCGGAGAGGGCGGGGAAGGAAAAGCCTACTGCAGCTCAGCGTTCTCACAGACCGATGCAAGGTGTCGGCATGAAAACAAAATCGCAGATCCAGGAAGATGCGTGACAGCTGCAGTGATGCTCATGGTCCAGCATGCTGCTGCGTCAGTGCTCTGCCTGTTCCACCTGTGTTGTTTTTTCAAATTGTTCAGCTGATGAAAATAACCTTTTTGTTCCTCTCTTGGTGGGCGTTTTGAGCCTTCGTGTCAACCATCCCAGTGCTGTACTGTTTTGGCTAAAAGCTGATGTCGTGTGAGCAGAAGGGAAAATGGAAGGAAAGAAAACATGCATGAAGACAAATGTCTGAAGCAGCCTGCAAATCCTTACAATCATGTTTTATAAAAATCACTGTTCAGTAAGAAGGTTGCTTCAGCAGTTTTTTAGCAGGGATGTGTACAGTGATAGTTGCCAGTTTTCTCCAGCAGCTAATTTATGCTTTTTCACTTACATTTTGGAGAGTAGATGCTGTAGATATCTCATCCAGAATGAGCAAAAAAAATCTCTGAACATTGCTGTAACTTTTAATTACGATGTTTGTTGTAGCATTTACAAGAAATGTCACTTGAGAGCTTAGCTTATGTTAATGTTATTTCTACACCGAAAAATAACCTTAACAACCTTGTAGATTTCTTTAAGTGTAAAGATAGGTTTTGTGAAGGTTGTGGGCATAAGTTCAAGCTTCACTTTATAGGTCGACAGACAGGTAATACAGGAGGCCAACATAGCTGGGCCCAAGGTTGTAGCTGGGGATTTTAGAATGAGGTTATGCATACCCCTGGGTACAAAGTTACAAAGGAGATAAGGACACTGAAGGAAGTATGAATGCTCATCAGGGGTTATTCTTCTGAGCATCTTTACACATTTGTATGAAAAACAAAACATAATTTCAAGATTTGAAAGCTGTGTGCAGCACAGTAATGACACACAGCCAGACAGAGCTCCTCTGGTTCTTGTCCTAGCAACACCACCAGGAAATTCTTTTCTGCAGAGTGGTTCCAGTGTTTTATTTTGATACGATGAGTACTTGTTTGTCCTTCATTGCCAACAGAAAGCTCAGTTCAAGAAAAATAAAAATTATGATTTAAATCTGAATATGTACCCCTCAGACCAAGATGTGTACATCTGAGGGTTTATTTCAGCTTTGAAACCTCAGTCCTCTACAAAGAACACTGTGATCTTATGTTGTTGCCATGCTTGATCATTGCATGTCACTGGCCAGCTGTTCAAATACATTGTATGGTTTTGGAACAGATGCAGAACAAAGCAAGAAATCTGCTATTCTAAGAATATTTTCTTTGCCTGCCAAGGTTTTATAATAGTGCAAACAAAAACAGCTGAAAGAAATAGTTCAAAAATAGTCCGAGCTAGTTTTATCTTTTGGATCCTTTACCTACTCTCCCTGTGCAAGAACAAAAGGTGGCAGCTTAAAAAGAGCATCATGCAAGTCTGTTGCTGTCTCTTCTTTCTGATATTTTTTCTGACTTTTTCTTTGATAGTCTGTATTGCTTAGACCACAAGATAAGGCTGTGCTATCCTTTCCTATTGTTTCAAGTATAAAGATAAGAGGAATATTTCAGGTTGAAGAGATAGGGAAGGTATAAGGAAAAATGGTGGGAGAAGGTATGTATCTTAGACTAAAGCACTGTAAAAGCTATCCTGTACCTTTTACAAAGGCAAAAATAGCCCTTTTACAGGAAAATGTAGATATGGAAGATTTAAACAGTATTAGCAGATGCCACAAAGTTGGAATTTTTTCAAATATCTTACTAAAGGCCTTGATCCTGAGTTGTTGAAATTAGCTGAAAAAGAGAATACAGTAATGCAGTGATACAATAAAGCCCATGAAAAAGTCAAGTGAACTTTTTGCTGTCCTTTTCCTTAGGTATCTGCTAACTCTTATGAGCCATGTGTAAGCAATGAATTAGTTCCAAAGTGTTATCAGGGCTCTGAATGGACTAACATGCCTTCACAACCTTGACCAGCCTCAGCTGGGGCTTCTGCCCACGCTGCTGCTCATGGGTGCTGAAGCTCCATTTAAGCTCTGGCCTGGCGCTTAATCTTGCTTTGAGCTCCCCTGTGGTTTTGCGGAGCTCAGGTAGCTCATGGGTTGACTTTGTTTCTCCCTGGCTGCTGTAAGTTTGCATGGACTCTGCACACTCTGACTGTCTTCTGTAGTCCCCTGTGTATCTTGCCTGGAAGCAGTAGGACTAAGGTGTACCTTGTGTGGCTCTCTCTGCCAGCCTGGCTACCTGACTGTGCTCTCTGTCTATTAGGAAGCAGTTGGATTTTGCTACTCCTTGGATGACAGTTTATTAGAGCAATGACTGCTAAATACTTGGGTAAGGCTAAATTTGTTGACAGTAATATCTCTTCTTAGATCTTTTTATGACTTAATGCAAAATGCTTGAATTCATATCTGTTTTTCAAGGGTTAAATGCAATTGAGACTCTGCATAGTTAATGGCATAGTGACAATATTGTGCTGACAAATATAGGCATAGATGCAGAATCAACATAAGCAACAGAAAATTTAATAGCATTTCAGTAGTTATCTCTGAAAATTGTTTTGTGCTGGAAGTCATGAGGGTCTCCTCCTAAATACCCATTAGAAACAAAGCTAGGCATCACTGGACATCATTTCTAACAGTTTAAGAATTTGTTACATACAACAGTAATACTGTTTCAAATGACACTACTCTGAGGCATTGGAAAGTATCAATAAATACCTTGCTAAGCAGTCTGTTTACAGAGAGCTGTTAGTGACTCACACGTGACCAGAGATAATGAAGACAAATGGCGTTCTGCTGGCATGGTAATGGTTGGCACAGCACTGCAGTAGGTACATGGGCTTCATGAGAAAAGTAGGGATTGCCCACTAGAAAGGTTACAGGGCAGTTTCTGTGTCACTGGTGGTAGTTCAGAGAGATGGGAATGCCCTTTGGAGAACTGGACAAGTGATCCTTCTGCATATGCCCCTCCTTGTCTAGTTAAATTAAACAGTACAAGGCAGTTGGCTTATAGTGGTTTTTGCCTGTGTTGAAACAGTATAAGTTGGCTACCAGGGTATAAGTTAATTTATTTGCGCCTTACCAGGTGCAAAAGTAAGCAATAGGTTTTGTTTGGTGAAACAAGAAATATAGAAAATACACCTGGTAATGGCATTTCATTGGTGACACTGGACAATATTCTAGGTTAGGTTATCCTGGCTTCCAGTTGCCAGGTTCCAAATTCTCCTCTCAGATATAAACACAGAGGAGCTGTTGCCATGCATAGTCTATACTGATACTGCTGTGACCAGCATCTGGGTTGCTGTCTGAAGATGCACACTTGCAGTTTTATGTAGCCTGCATTCATCTTCATAACCACATTGTCTGTGTCACTAGTATTTCTCCCAATGACATAACATGTATTTCTTCCAATTTTTTTAATTATTATTCTTTTACCCTATTTGCTCCTTGCTTGTGTTCTCTTTTTGTATTGATGTGCATCTTTGAATGCTTGTGTAGTGACATACACAAGTCATCTTGTGAGACACAGGTCACCTACTTTGCTCTTACTTTTCCCCAGTGAGCCCTTACACTGAGGGCAGTAATTGTCCTGCTGACCTTTCTCTGTTGCTCATGACTTGCCATATAATTGATTTTCTCAGAGCCCCTGTTTATTCACCAAATGTTGTCTCTTTCACACAGCACTCAATAATATTTTATTTTTCACAATCATGCAAGTAAGGGCCATCACAGATCATTGCTACTTTTACATGAGAAGATAATGGCAGGCAAATTCAGGATTTCAATATGGCCTATCTACAGCCTCAGTGGCTTTGTATTATTATGAACTAGGAAGAAAATATGTTAAAGAACACATAGCTGTGTGTGTATAAACTGAAGCTATTTTACCTCTGCAATGAATTTTTCATTTTGCCTTATCTGCATTCAACTCCTATTCATACAAATTTATGTATTTTAATTATGCCCAACGTAATCACTTAGATCCTTTTGAAAATATATGCTTCAAACCCACAAAATGACACTGTAAGTGGCTATGAACTGTGAACTACAATAGAAAGTAAGTTTGAGCTATTTAAATCAAAATGTTTGTTCTGCTCCTACTGTATAGGATCATAAATATGTAAATGAGCCACAAGTTGTTTTGCTTGGGGATGAAAAGGAATTTGAGAGACTCGAAAGGGCAAATATTTATTCAAATGCTTAAAATAGTGACCATTTGTATATACTGTATTAGTTAATTCTAAAGTCATTTGAACACAAACTGAGGGGAGGGCAGTAGTTATACTCTATAATGTTTAGGTCTATACATAAGTAATTTTTCTTTCTGTAAGCCTCAAGAATTTTTTTTCTAGTTACTATATTGAGGGAGCTGATTCCAAAGCCCAGGGCAAGGACCTACATGGAATGCAATGGGTTCCATAACACCAAGAAATGAAAGAAACAGTTCTGTGGCTGAACTTTTTACTTTATACTAATAGAGGCTTTACTCTTTATAGGGTATAACATCCTAGTGAAGTGTGACGGTGTGTGATTGCTCTCTGCCCCGGAGAGCTTGTTATTTCAGGGTAAACAAGGACCCTGTGCAAATACAATGCAGGGCCAAAGAACTGATTAGACCGTGTCAGGGTTCTCAGGACTCTAGTTACAGGAAATTTAACATTTTGCTTTCATTAGTCAATCAGGTGCAGCTCTATTAGTGATAACTTTAAGGCCTTGAACCAAAATGCAGTTTCTGCACAGGGCCTCGGCAGGATACTTCCAGTTTTGTTATTCATTAGTCAGAATGTTGATTTATGAGCCAAATGTTGTTCTGCACTGTTTCAATGGATTTTAAATTTGTAGTTTAGCCAAACATATTTTCTCCTTAGTAGTACAGGCTTTTGTTGTGATGAAAGAATGGCCTTGATGATCATCAAATTTGCATAGTTGAACTTGTTTTGAGGGAATATTTGTATATAATCTGCTGAAAAAAGTATGTCTACCTGCATTTCAGGACAAAGCTCAGTAGACAAATGTGAGGTTTCTCTTTTAGAAGTGAACGTTTTCTATTAATGTTCAGAGACTGAAATCTGGTGGTTATCATGTGATTTAACAGAGGTTTTTTGTTTGCCAGACCAGAGATTTAGTTTTCCAGTTTTGCCCTTAGCTATATCTTTCAAAATCTTTTTTTCCTTTGCCACTCCTGCCTGGACTGTTGAGTGTAAATTGAAATTTTCTGTTACAATTAACATAAATCAACAAATTACAAAATATTTCATGGCTATGCTTCATGGTGAAGACACATGGTATTTAGTCTGTGTAAAACAAAGGATAAGACCATCATATTTCCAACAATCTTCTTCATGAGAGCCCATGCCAGCTGTTCAGATGGATGAGATCACTATTGTATTCAATGAAATAATAAGTGCAAATGTCCATATTTCATGATTTTATGAACAGTAAGGGCTTTGCAGTTGTCATATTTAATGTAATTTAAATGACGCATATTTTAGACAGCAGCAAAAGCAAAGCATATATGAAATAAAAAAACACATTGCTAACAACAAGAGACAAATACATCTGAACTATGAGTGTTAAAAGCATTGCTACACTTTCCTTTTCAAAAATCTTATGCTGACTCTGCTGAGCTAATGTGGCATGAGTGGGAATCAGAAGACTTTGTGGTAAAAACCACTAATAAGGTAATACCAAAAGCACTTCACACAGGCCCAGGGATGTGCAAACATAATGTAATAGGCAAAGAATAAAAGGCCCTGTCTTAGAGTTTATAATCCATACAGACAAGGCAGAGTGAGCAGAAGAGAAATCAAATGTTTGTTTTGAAAATGATGACTTATTTTAAACTTGAATGATCAATTACTTTTTGTAAACTTCCTGGCAAACATCCAGGGATGAAAATTAGGCATCCAGAGCCTAAGTTTGTGGCCATTTAACTTTAAGGTGTGTATTGAAGGAGCCTGCCATGGACCTGCAGGTGCTGTGAATTTGGAAGTGCTTGTTTTCAATCACATTTTGCCTGGACACTTGAGTCTCATTGAGGTTTTGCTTGGCTCAGCAGAAAGGGTTATAGAGACCTCTAACAGGAGTCAAAATTTCAAAGCTTCAGATCAACAGGAAGAGTAAAGTGGCAGGAGCGTGGAGTGAGGTCGAGATGAAGAAAATACATTAGATAAAGAAGAACACAAATCATTATTTAATGAGAATGAGTTTCACATAGGAAAATGCTATTTTCATGTAGAAAAATGCAGTCCAAAACTCTGCATAGTTTGCAATAGGTGGTGGAGGCTATTTTTATGCTTCAAATGCTGTTATTTCCTGTGTGCTCATCTTCCTTGCAAAAAGGATGATTTCAGTGTAACAAAAGAAAACTGGACCATGGATTGTGGAGAACAATGGGATCAACAACACTTAAGTCCTCTCAGCAGCTGGGACAAGACATGCAAGACATTGCTACTTTATGAGGTAGGTAGCAGAAAGTACTTTTGTTATTTACTGTAATGCTAGTTTTGAGATCTCCATGGGTGGTAATGCTCGTGGGTGTTTACGTCTGTTTTCTTACATGCTGTATGAATTCAGGCAGAAAACCTCTAACCTGTGTCCAAGATCACACAAGGAATTAAGCGTGTGTATGTGTAAACAGTAGCCTCACTTCTGTTGCTGGGTTTGATGTGACCTAATCTAGGCTACTTTCTAGTAGACATCTATGTTCAAATTTGTTGCAGATGAGCAAATGTTTTGAAGATGTTTGTTACTAAGCCTTAGGAGATGTTTGATGATCCTTTATGGTTAGGAATGTACACAAGCAATTGGTCTGAATAAAATGACCAGGAGTAGCACTAAAGGAATGTATCGCAGTAAGCTGGAAGGAGAAAGAGAACACAGGGATGAGTAGCTGTGAAAAAGGGAAGAACAAAGAAATGCTGATCAGCATTCCAGGTTGGGAAACTATATTAGAATCTTGGGGCCAAATCTTTCAATGTAATCTGCAGCTAATACCAGTGGTAGGAATGTAGCCAGAGTTATTTTGTCTAAATATGCCCATCTGGCAAGCAAATTAATAGTTTACTTTGCAGATTTTGCTTCAGGGACCCAGGGGACTGCTCCACTATTGAGGGGTAAATAACTGTAAGAGAAGATAATATCTAAGTAAGGATGGTGCCAGCTGTGTCTGGTCCTAGAGCAGATATCAGGTCCTGAGGGTCAATTTCATCACGTAGTTGGGAACACCTTTTGGTTTTGTTTTTGTAATACTACCTGCCATAGTTTGGGCCAGGAAAATGGATTTTCTGCATCAGATGATACAGAATGGCTAAATTCTGGCTTTAAAATCAACCGTGATCAAGTCTGAAGTATATGCTGACTGCACGAGTATGTCTGTTTGGAAGATAACTGGGGTGTGATTGCATTCATAGTGAAAGGACTAAGGGTTTGAGTAACTGCAGCAACTGAAATGAATGGAAAGCCAAGCTTTCCAAAAAGTTGTTACACTTTTAGCTGACCAGTATTAGAAAAAGAGAAGATGGGGTCCTCAGGAGCACTCTTGCATGTTACACAGCCTATTATCGTGCGAACATACAGACTGGGAAGAACAGCTTTCCTCAGCTGTCAGGGTGAACCTGAGGCAGAGCAGCCTGTGAGTTCGAGCGGCACGGAGGAGGCAGCGCAGGTGTCTCTGCCAGGTCTGTGATGTCTCAGCGAGCCTTCGCGGCTCCACCGCAGGCTGTCAGCTCCCGGTCTCTGGCAGGCTGGTTTCAGCAGAGGGCACTCTGTTCCTAACGATAGAGGAGGCGCCTTCCCGTGCTGGTGAGAAACCTAAACAGATTGGAAAAGTTTCCAGTGCAACATATTTGAACAAACTCTTCATCGGTTATGTTTAGTTCACTGGAGCATATTTTTAACTTCAGTGGCAGGGATCAGAGCCCTTTCTCTACGTGCTGCTCGTAGCGGACTCGTCGAAAGCCTGGGACATCAGTGGAAGCCGGAGCGCAAAGGTAGAGGATTTTGGCGTTCCCGTTTAACAGCTCGAAGCTCAGAAGGGAGAACGAGAGCAAAGCTGTCGTGCGAGACGTACTCGTCAGATTTACAGTAGGAAACCTAAAAATATCGTGGAGGGCAGCATGATTGAAGACCTCCTCGGTGCGCGAGCAGATTTGCAGCTGTATTGTGAGAGTTACTTGGACATGAGACACAGGATGGTTGTGGTTTTGGAAGCTGCTTTGCATCAGATTCGGAGGCNCGTGACAGGCGAGGCTGTGCCGTGCCCGCTGCCCTGCCCGCTCCCCGCTCCAGGTGCGTCAGCTCGGCACGGGCTCCCGGGAAGCCGCAGCATCCCGGGCGGCTCCCCCCGACGGCACGGGGCTGGGAGAGGGTCGCCCTCGAGGGGTCTCCGGGAGGGCAAAGAGATGCGGGTGCGTGTCCAGCCCAGGTGCCGGCACCTGGGAAGGATGGGGGTCTGCCGTGTTGGTCCCACTGGGGCTCTCGGCAATACCCGGCTAAGGGGGGCGGAATAAGGATTTTTCCTTCTATTGCCGTACTTGATCGAAACTTTTGAATGACAAAAGCATCCAGGAGTGTTCAGGGCTTTGGGAGGGAGGAGAACTTTTAAGGNAGCCTGGGACATCAGTGGAAGCCGGAGCGCAAAGGTAGAGGATTTTGGCGTTCCCGTTTAACAGCTCGAAGCTCAGAAGGGAGAACGAGAGCAAAGCTGTCGTGCGAGACGTACTCGTCAGATTTACAGTAGGAAACCTAAAAATATCGTGGAGGGCAGCATGATTGAAGACCTCCTCGGTGCGCGAGCAGATTTGCAGCTGTATTGTGAGAGTTACTTGGACATGAGACACAGGATGGTTGTGGTTTTGGAAGCTGCTTTGCATCAGATTCGGAGGCTGACTTCACGGTAGCTTTTTTTTTCCCCTCGGGGGAAGGCGAACCCCTCGGTCCCGGGGCTGCCGGGGTCTCGGCCCGCGGCACCGGAGCGTGGCCAGTGCCTGGGGACCCGGCGGGAGACGGGCCCCCTTGGCCGGCCGGGGCT